>JAJPUD010012860.1:0-47278 GCA_023553655.1 Myrmecobius fasciatus
CAGGGCAATTCTCTTTCATGATTTCCTGGAAGATAGCATCCAGGTTCCTTTTTTCATCGTGGCTTTCAGGGAGTCTGATAATCCTTAGATTGTCTCTCCTGGATCTGTTTTCCAAGTCAGTTGTTTTTCCTAGGAGATATTTCATATTTTCTTTTTTTTTTTTATTTTTTTGTTTTTGTTTGACTGATTCTTGAAGTCTTATTGAGTCATTTACTTCTCTTTGTTCAATTTTAATTTTTAAAATATTATTTCCTTCAGTTATCTTTTTTAGCTCCTTTTGTAGCTGACCAATTGAATTTTTTGATTCTATGCATTCTTTTTCCATTTTGCCAGTTTTATTTTTCAGTGAATTGTTGTCTTTTTCCAATTCGCCAATTTTATTTTTCAGTGAATTTTTTCCTTTTTCCAATTCACCATTTTTATTTTCTAGTGAATTGGTGATTTTTTCCAATTCACCAATTTTGTTTTTCAGTGAATTGTTTTCTTTTTCCAGTTCACCAGTCCTATTTTCCAGTTTTTGATATTTCTGTTGCCCTGATCTCAATTTATTTCCCCATTCTTCTTGTAGCTCTCTTTTGAGATTCTTTATGCAATCTTCCAGGTAAGCCTTCTGAAAGGGAGACCAGCTTAAGTCTGCCTTTGTGGCTTCATCTGGGATTGTTTTCAGAGTCTCAGGATCTGGGGACTGTTCTATTTTTTCTCCGTAAAAGCTTTCTATGGTGAGAGCTCTTTTCTTCTTCTTGCTCTTGATTTAAAGTTGGGGTATCAGTCACCAGCAGAGAACACTGCAACAGTTAGTATTTGCCCTGGGGCAGTTTGGCAGTTTGCCGAGTTGACTTCTGGTCTGAGGCTGGTCGGGCTAGATTCCCACTAGGACCATGTTTTCACCTGCTCTCGATCCATCCTTTACCAAAGGCAGATCCGCCAAAGCACCTACCCTTAAGAAGAGCAAAATGGCCCAGGCGTCTCCCAGGGGCTTCCTGGGTGCCTAAAATCCGCCCCTCTATTGCAGCCCTGACTTCCGCCCCAGCTGGCATCTGATCTCTACCAGTGGCCAATTTCCCCTGAGGCTAAGTTCCGGAATTCTTTCAAAGCAGACTTTTGATAGAAGTGTATTGCAGTCCAAATGTTTGGTGGAGCCCTCACTCCAGAACCAGTTCGGAGGCTCACTTTGTCTGGGTCTGAGGGAAGGTCTCAGGAGTTCACAGAGAATGCTGTCTGCAGTTCCCCATCTTGGCTCCACCCCCATTTTTTCCATTCTTTAATTCTTTTTTCTTTGTTATGACATCAGAGTCAATTGATGTCCACACACTCTGTCCGTGTGTATCCCCTATTACTACCACAAAAAGATAGGGTTCTCAAGAGTTACAAGTATTGGGTTTTACGGAGGTGGGTCCAAGCCAGAAAGCTGCTCAAGCTGACCCAGTTTTCCTCAAAAAACACATAAAACAAAGCCTCTAAATAGAGTCTGATGGGGTGAAATCTCTCTTCAGCTCAAGATAGATTGGATAACCTTAAATAAAGGTCGGTCTCATCGGGGTGGAAAGGGTATTTAGCACATCTCAGAAGACTCTGGGAAAGCTGGTGAGAGGGTCTTAATCACATCAAATAAGCAACTGAGAAATCCGGTTAAGGCTCAGTAGAGAAGCAGATAAGTGGGGCAGCCTTCACTCTCAGCTCAGAAGTCACTCTTATACAGCAGGCTGTTTCCTGAAAAGAGCAGGCAAAGATATTACCTGCAAGCACAAGAGGCCACTGTGCTCAAAGCCAAGGCTCAGAGCTGCACAGTAAGTTTGGAAGAGCACTCCCTTTACCCCAGGAGCAGAGCTCAACCAAAACAGTAAAAAAAACAGTGGAAATACAAAAAGAAAAAGGAAAGAAAATGACCAAGAAACAGAAAAGAACCTTCACAATAGAAAGCTACTAAGGTGACAGTGAAAACTAAAACACACCATCTAAGATGAAGACAAAATGTCCACAGAGGAAATCTCAAAGAGAGCTATGAATTGATCTCAAGCCCAGAGATGCTTCTTGGAAGTGCTCATAAAAGACTTTAAAAGACAAATAATAACAAAAATGAGAAAAGAAATAAGAGGTATGCAAGAGAGTGAACAGTTTGAAAAAGGTAGGAAAGAAATCTACTGAAGAAAACTTGTGAAGAAAACCTTCAAATGGAAAAAAAAAAGATAACAAAAGCTAATTTAAGAAAAGCAAACATTAAACATTAGAATGGAGCAAATGAAAGCTAATGACTCTATGAGACAGCAGGAATCAGTCAAACAAATTAAAAAGAATGAAAAATGCGATAAAATGTGAAATATCTTATTGGAAAAATAGCCAAGTTGGAAAATACATCCAAAAGAGACAATTTAAAAATTATGGCCTACCTGAAGGTAATGACCATAAAAAGAACCTGGAGAGCACTCTTCAAGAGATCATTAGGGAAAACTGTCCCAATATTCTAGAAACTGAGGGAGAAAAATCATTGAAGAATCAATTTTTGTTTATTAGTTCAATAGTTTTCTTATTTTCAATTTTATTAATGTTATCTTTTATTTTCAGAATTGTAAGTTTAGTATTTAATTAGGCATTTTTAATTTGTTGTGATCTATTTCTTTTTGCAGCTCTCTTAACTTGTCTAGGAACTTTGATATTGTACCATTTTGTGCATATGATTCTTCATTATTTATGGTATCTTTTGCAAGGTGTAGGTTCCTTTTGCTTTATCTGAGATCGGGATTGCTACCCCTGATTTTTTTTCAGATGAAACATAATACATTCTGGTCAAGCTTTTTACCTTTATTTTGCATGTATCACTCTAATTTAAAAATGTTTCTTGTAAACAAAATATTGTAGGATTAAGGCTTTTAAGTCAGACTTCTATATGCTTCCCTTTTTTATTAATTTTTTTTTATTTTTAAAACACATGCATGGATAATTTTTTAACATTGATCCTTGTGAAACATTGTGCTCCAATTTTCCCCTTCCCCCATCTCCTCCCTTAGATGGCAAGTAGTCCAATATATGTTAAACATGGTAGAAAGATATCTTAAATCCAATATATACATATATTTATATAATTAACTTGTTGCATAATAAAAATCAAATCAAAAAGGAAAAAAATTGAGAAAGAAAACAAAATGCCAGCAAACAACAAAGAGAATGAAAATTTTATGTTGCGATTCACACACAGTTCCCATAATCCTCTTTCCGGGTATAGATGGCACTCTTCATCACAAGATCATTGTAATTGCCCTCAATCATCTCATTGTTGAAGAGAGCCATGTCCATCAGGATTGATCTTGTATAATCTTGTTGTTGCCGTGTACAGTGATCTCCTGGTTCTGAACATTTCATTTAGCATCAATTCATGTCTCTTCAGGCCACTCTGAAATCATCCTGCTGGTCGTTTTTTTACAGAACAACCATATGCCATAACATTCACAAACCATAACTTATTCAGCCATTTACCATCTGATTGGCATCCACTCAATTACCAGTTTCTTGCCACTACAAAAACGACTGCCACAAACATTTTTGCACATATAGGCTCCTTTCCCTCCTTTATGTCCTTTTTTGAATATAAGTCCAATGGGGACACTGCTGGATCAAAGGGTATGCACAGTTTGATAGCCCTATGGGCATAGTTTAAATTCCTCTCCAGAATGGCTGGATGTGTTCACAATTCCACTAACAATGCCTTAATGACTCAGTTTCCCCACATCCTCTCCAAAATTCATCATTTTCTTTTCCTGCCATTGTGCCCAAGCTGAGAGTTGTGTAGTAGTACCTCGGAGTTGTCTCAATTTGCATTTCTCTGATGAATAGTGATTTAGAGCATTTTTCATATAACTAAAAATGATCTCAAATTCTTCATCTGAAAATTTTGTTTATTCTTTGACCATTTGTCAATTGGAGAATGACTTGAATTCTTGTAAAGTTGAGTCAGTTCTTCCTATATTTTAGAAATGAGGTGTTTATCAGAACCCTTCATTATAGAAATTTTTCCCTGTTTATTGGTTCCCTTTTAACTTTGCATTGATTTTGCCTCTACAAAACCTTTAAATTTAATATAATCAAAATTATCAATTGTGTTCAATAATGATCTCCAGTTTTTCTTTGGCACAAATTCCTTCTTTCTCCACAAATCTGAGAAATAAACCATCCTTTGTTCTTCTAATTTGATTATAATATCACTCTTTATGTATAAATCATGAACTTATTTCAACCTTATGGCGTTAGATGTGGGTGAATGCCTAGTTTCGGCCATACTAGTTTCCAATTTTCCCAGCAGATTTTTTTTCAAATAATGAGTTCTTATCCCAAAAACTGGGGTCTTTGGGTTTGTCAAACATTAGATTGATTATTTTGTCCTGTGAACTTAATCTATTCCAGTGATTGACTACTCCATTTCTTATCCATTGCCCAATGGTTTTGATGATCCCTGGTTGATAATATAGTTTTAGGTCTGGTCCAACTAGGCCACCTTCATTTGCATTTTTTTTCATTAATTCCCTTAAAATTCTTGACCTTTTTTTCTTGCAGATGAGCTTTGTTATAATTTTTTTAGATCTGCAAAATGATTTCTTGGGAGTTGGATTGATATGGCGCTAAGTATATTATTATAGTTAGTATTATCATTTTTATTATATTTATTTAGCCTATCCATGAACATTTGATATTTTTCCAATTGATTACATCTTACTTTATTTGTGTGAAAAGTGTCTTGTAGTTGTGTTCGTATAGTTCCTGACTTTGCCTTGGCAGGTAGATTCCCAAATATTTTCTATTTTCTACAGTTACTTTAAATGGAATTTCTCTTTGTATCTCTTTCTGCTTCCCTTTTATGGGACAATTAATTCCATTCACATTCACAGATAAAATTACTAACTCTGTTTTTCCCACTATCTTATTTTCCTTAAATTATACTTTTCCCTTTTTCTTTTCCTCTTTTTACTCCTCTCCAGTACTTTGCTTCTGACCACCACATCCTTCAATCTTCCCTCTCCTTTTACAGACCCTGCCCCCTTCTTATCCTTTTCCCATTTTTCTGTTCTATCTTCTATTACCTCCCCCTTTCCTTTCACCTTTTTCCTCCTATTTTCCCATAGGATGAGAAAAATTTCTATATTAAACTAAATATGTTTTATATTCTCTTTTTGAGCTAAATTCAATGAGATTAAGTTTCACACAATGCTCATCCCCCTCATTTTTTCTCTAAACTATGAGGTGTTTTTTGCTTCTTCATATAATATAATTTACTCCATTTTACCTCCCTTTCCCTCTTCTTTCAGTGCAATATATGTTCCACCTGTAGCTTCTTTTTTATATCATCACAGCAAAATCAAATTAAAACAATACCCTTAACAAAAATACAATGCTCGAGAGCTAAACATGTAATCTTCCCATATAGAGATGTTAATATTTTAATTTTTAAAGAAATTACTTTTTTCCTTTTCTTTTTAGCTTTCTATTTCTCTTGAATTTTGTATTTGTAGATCAAATTTTCTATTCAGCTCCGATTTTTCATCAAAAATAAATGAAAATCCCTTATTTCATTGAATGTCCATTTTCCCCTGAAACAAAATGCTTAAATTTGCTGGATAGTTGATTTTTGTCTGCAGTCCAAATTCCTTGGCCCTCCAGAATATCATATTTAAGACCCTTTAATTCTTTAGAGTGGAAGCTGCTAGACTCTAAATAATTCTTATGCTTCTTTCTGGCTGCTTGCAGTATTTTCTCCTTGATCTGATAATTCTGGAATTCAACTAAAATGTTCGTTGGAGTTTCCATTTTGGGACCTTTTACATGAGGTGATCAGCGGATTCTTTCAATTGCTATTTTACTCTCTAGTGCTAAGATATCAGAGAAATTTTCCTTGGTGATTTCTTGAAAGATATTGTGAAGAATTATTTTTTCCTTGTAATTTTCAGATAGTCCAATGATTCTTAAATTGTCTTTCCTGGGTATGTTTTATAAGTCAGTTGTTTTTCCTATGAGATATTGTACATATTCTTCTGTATTTTCATTTTTTGCATTTTATTTGACTACTTCCTAATGTCTTAATTCCATCATATACTTCCATTTGTTCAATTCTAATTTTTAGTGAATTATTTTCTTGTTATCCTTTTGGTTTCTTTTTGCATTTGGCCAGTTGAACTTTCAAATGAGTTGTTTTGTTTATTGGACTTTTTACATTTCAGAAATTCTGATTTTTAAGGAGTTATTTTATTTTTCCATTTCACCAAAATAATTCTTTAAGAAGTGATTTTCTTCAATTTCTGTGTTTCTTTTTGCAGAGTTCTTATTTCCTTTCCCTATTTTTCTTCTAACTCTTTTTAAAGATCCTTTTGAATTTGTTCCAAGAGAACTTCGTGAAATGGTTATATTGAGGCTTCATCAGGAGATGTTTTACCTTTACTGTCATTAATGTTTGAGCTCTGTTCTTCTCTCTCTCCATAAAATCTATCCATGTTCAGAGCTCTTTTTGCTTTTTTTGTTTGTATTTAAAGATTGAGGTCTTTTCTCTTTTTATTTTTTTATTAAGGCTTTTTATTTTTAAAACATATACATGGATAATTTTTCAACATTCACCTCCGCAAAACCTTGTGTTCCAATTTTCCTTCCCTTCCCCTACACCCTCCCTTAGATGGCAAATAATACAATATGTTAAACATGGTAGAAATATATGCTAAGTCCAATATATGCATACATATTTATACAATTATCTTGCTGCTCAAGAAAAATCAGATCAATGGGAGGCAGAGCCAAAGTAGTGGAGTGCAAACACAATGCTCTGTGACCTCCTCTGATTTTCTCTCAAACCAACAGCAGATTAAGCCTCTAAACTGGTTTTCCAGTCAAACACCTTCAAAATATTTGGAGTACAACACATTTCCAGGAAAAGTTACCTTGGAAGAGCTTCAGAACAGGTCTCTTTCAGTCAAGCAGGGGGACAGTTTGCCAAGTTCAGACAGCAGCTCCAGGAGACAGGGCAGGAAGCCGACCAGGGACAGAGAGTGTGACGATTTCTAAGCATGTAGGAAGTTTCTGTGAGCCTCTTAGGCTGCTCTGTCCTGGTTGCAAGCAGGTTCTTTGGCAGATCTGCCTTTTGTAAAAGAGAACACTGAGACCCATCTAGGACAGCCCAGCACCAGAAGTTAATCAGCAGAACTGCCCCAGGGCAAATTAAAGCAGCTGCCTCTCCTCTGCCTTAAACAGACCTCAAGCTTTAAAAAAAAGAATAAAAAACAGAAAAGAACTCTCACCATAGACAGCTTTTATGGAGAGTGACAACAGACCTCAAGGTTTTCCAAGGATCAATCTTGAAAAAAACTATTTTTGCATACATTTAAAAAATAAAAAAATACTTTAATTAAAAAAAGAATGATATTATAAGCAAATCAGAAAAACAAAAGATAGTCTACCTCTCATATCATATGACCAAAGAAGAACTAGAGTACATTATGAAATGCCAATTGGATAATTTTGATTAGATTCCGTTTAAATGTTTTTGTATAAACACAAGCAATGCAAACAAAATTAGAAGAGAAGCAGTTCATTGAGAAAAAATTTACATTCAAGGATTCTGATAAAGGTTTCATTTCTAAAATACATAGAGAATTGATTCAAATGTGTAAGAATACAAGCCATTCTCCATTTGATAATTGGCCAAAGCATATAAACAGACAGTTTTCAGATGAAGAAATTAAACTATTTCTAGTCTTATAAGAAATACTCTAAATCTCTCATGGTGAGAGAAATGCAAATTAAGACTACTCTATAGTACCACTAAACACCTCTCTGTCATCCTAAGATGACAGGAAAAAGGTAATGAAGAATGCTGGAGGGGATGGAAAACTAGTACACTAATATATTTTTGGTGGAGTTGTGAATGGAGTTGTCAACCATTCTGGAGAACTAATTTCTGTGAACTAATTTTTTTGTACAGTATTATAATTTTGGAAACATATGTAAAAGAAATGTATGTTTAACATATATTGAATTATGTGTAATGTAGGAGAGGTTGTGGAGCAAATGGAGGGAGAAAGAAATTGGGACATAAGCTTTTGCAAGACTGAAATTTGAAAACTATGCATATATTTTGAAAATAAATAGCCTTCAAAAATAATATTTTGGCAGTTTGATTGGTATGACACCATTTTTATTATTTTGGTTCTGCCTACCCATAAGCAATTGATAATTCTCCAGTTTTTTAGATCTGACTTTATGTAAAGTGTTTTGTAATTGTGCTTATATAAGTGGATTTTTATTGGTAGATTAAACTCCCAAATATTTTATACTGTCTACATTATTTTAAAAGGAATTTTTCTTTCTGTCTGTTGCTGTTGAGCTTTGTTGTTGATATATGGAAATGCTCATTATTTATGTGTGTTTATTTTATATCCTGAAGCTTTGCTAAAGTTGTTAATAGTTTCAAGTAATTTGTTAGTTGATTCTCTAGGATTATCTAAGTATACCATCATATCATCTACAAAGAGTGATAGTTTTGTTTTCTCTCCATTTATAATTCTACTGGTCTTATGATGAATAATAAGTAATTTCTTCTTCCTGAGAAATGATGGACATGATTTGCAAATCAAGACACATTTTATCGACATGACCAATGTGGGAATGTATTTTGCTTGAGTGTTTTGCTTGCTGGAAGGGATTTTTTTTCTTTACTTGTATGTTTGCTTTTCCAATGAAGGGAATAAGAATTTATGAGGGAAAATAAAAGTTTTTTTAATTGAAGAAAATAATGGAAATAATTGTATATGTTTACATACACACTCACACAAAAATTATTTTTTTCAATATATATACATAGATATCATTATACCTTATAGTTTCAGGAAGTAATGATAGTCAACAAACATCTACAACTTCTTGATGATAAACATTTAATTTATTAATTTGAGTTGAATTAAAGTTTATAATTCAATTTTCCTAGAAAAAATAACAAATTCACCCATCTTTTTTTTTTGACTGAGGCAATTGGGGTTAAGTGACTTACATGGGTCATTTAGCTAGGAAGTGTTAAGTGTCTGAGACCAGATTTGAACTCAGGTCCTCCTGACTTCAGGGCTGGTGCTCTATCCACTGCACCACTTAGCTGCCCCACATTATCTTTTAATAACAAGAGCTAGCTAATTGAAACTGCACTTGAAGGAACAGAATGCAGGATGGGCAAGCTTTTGTGCTTAATGGAGCATCTATAGTACCACTGTAGTTACATCCTTATATGCTAATGATGGAAACACCTCCAGTCCTACATGGAAACAATACAGCAAAATAAACAACCAAATAAACACAAGAGTTACTGACTCATAACAAAAGTAATTGTGAAAAAATACCAGGTGAATTGGTAATTATACACAAGAACTACAATTTGAGCCTAGTCAATAAGAAGACAATTTCTTTTGGGTGGATATGGAATACGACAATCTTCATTAAGGCATTTAATGCTTGGAACAACCATGAAGTCAACAGTATAATTTGTACAGGTATCAAGGTTTTAAAGTCTTGATCTAATGTCCTGTCTAAGACATATTTCAGATGAGAGGGTTTTTCTACTCTAAGTGTTAGATAGTCATAAATGACTGGTATACTTCATTGATTCACATCTCCCATAATGAAAGGAGGCTCCCTGTTGAAGTAGAAAGATTTAGGATCCCTGGGTTTTTTACTGAGTTCTGCTCTTGACTAGTTCTGAGATCCTGGACAAGTCACTTCTTTCTGAGCATTCTCCTTTGTTTGATAAAGGAGTTGCACGTGTTAATAGTTCACATGTTTTAACTCATTACAAGCCAAAATATTGTCATCCTGAAAAAGAAAATTATTCTCATTGGGTTACACTGCTAGAAAATGCCATAATTAGGATACAAAGTTAGGTATCCTGATTCTAAGCCCAATGCTCTTCCAAAATGCAGTGTTGCTTGCTAAAATCTGCTTCTCATCCTAATATTTCATATTCAATGCATATTGTAATCAATACTATAATAATATAATAATCAATAAGTCTTAATTAAAAGAAAAAAATTAAAAGTCCTCATTTAATTCTTGAGAATCTTAAATTATTCACTTGCTCCCGTCATTTTCCAAGAGGATGCCATATTATATAGAATCTCTTTTTTCTTAGAGATATCATCATGTAGAATGATCACTGCTACTTGTACATTAGCAATATGAAGGGGAGATAATTTCACAGCCATGGAATTAGCAGGTAATAGTGAAATTGCATGGTTGAATGTTAGAGGAGAGAAGAAAATAGGTGTTTGCTATAACATGGTGCTGCAAGACTCAACACTGGACTTTTTAATTGATTTTTTTGAACATGAAACAAATTCTGTGCATTTTTTTTTGATATTGCAGAAGCCACAGAGGCTTCTTGGTAAATCCTAAAAAATTATTCCAATAGTGGAAATAACATTGTAATTTTAGGATGGAAATATTAAAAACAATAAACCAAAGAAGTGAATAATGAACCATCATCATCATTTTTTAAAAAATGAAAATAGGCATTGCACTTTGCCAACATCAGAACAAATGAAGGATTCATTATCATTATTCTTTCAAAGAGAAGTTATTTGTAGAATTGCTTAACTAACCATCTTTATCAAAATTTCTAGCTAGTAGTGATGAGGGAAATAATTCTTATTTACTTTGACTTCTTATTCTTCTCCATTGTGGATAAATGTCCCATATTTACAATACTGTATGAGGAAATTATGTTATTCATGTTTTAGTTACTCATAGTTTGTAATCTTGTGGTAGATTTATTAGTTATTCCTCCTACTTCTGTTCCATTTCTTTCTCTCTTTTTTCTTAAACTGCTTTTCTTGGGGAAGAAGCCAAGATGATGGAGAGCAGACACAACTTTTTGTGACCTTCTCTGACCTTCTCTTAAACCAACAACAGATTAAGCCTCTAAACTGGATTTAGAGTCAAAGAATCCAAAAATATTTGGAGTATAACACATTCCCAGAGAAAGATACCTTGGAAGAACTTCAGAATAGGTCTGTTTCAAACAGGCAGGGGGAGAGTCTGCAGAGCCCAAACAACAGCACAAGGGGCTTGGGCAAGGAGCTGGGTTGGGGAGTCAAAGCGTGGCAGCTTCCACCCACTTAGGAATTTTCTGTGATCCTCTTAGGCTACTCTATCCTGATTGCAAGCAGGTGGTTTGTCAGATTTGCTATAAAAGGCAAATGGTAAACCAGTGAGCCCTGGAAGAATGGGACCTAGCCACTGTTACCCAGGACTGGAAGTCAATCATCAGTACTGCTCCAAAGCAAATTAAACCAGCTGTTGCTTCTTTGCATTGAACAGACCTCAAGCCTTAAAAATGAACAAAAAAGCAAAAAGAATTCTCACAGTATACAGCTTTTATGGAGAGAGAGAACAGACCTCAAATCTTGAGGTTCCTAAAGGCAAAGCAACGCCAGAAGAAGCCCCAAAAGGATGCACTAGCTGGTTCCCATTTTACAAGGCTTTCTTGGAAGATTGCATAAAGGGTCTTAAAAGAGAGTTAGAAGAAAAATGGGGAAATGAAATGAAATCATTGCAAAAAGGAATGGAAAAAGCATATAATGTCCTACAAAAGAGATATGAAAAAGACATCAAATCACTGAAAAAAATTGTGAAATGGAAAAAGAATGTAATGAACAAAAAAATTCAATTGGCCAATAACAAAATGAGCTAAAAAAGGTAACAAGAAAATAATACAATAAAATTAGAATTGAACAAATGGAAATGAATGATTCAACAAAACTTCAAAAATTAGTCAAAGAAAAAATTAAAAATAAAAGAAAATATAAAACATCTCCTAGAAAAAACAACTGACCTGGAAAATAGATCTAGGAGAGTCAGTCTAAGGATTATTGGACTTCCTGAAAGCCATGATAAAAAAAGAACCTATACATCATCTTATAGGAAATCATAAAAGAAAACTGCCCTGATATTTTAGAATCAGAAGGTAAAATAACCTTTGAAAAAATTCACCAATCACCTCCTGAAAGATACCCCAAAATTAAATCCCCAAGGAATATCATGACAATTTCAGAATTATCATACCAAAAAAAAGATATTGCAGTCAAATGGAAATAATTTAAATACCAAGAGCCACAATTAGGATTACCCAGGATTTAGCAGCTTTCCCCTTAAAGGATCAAAGAACCTGGAATCAGATATTCTGAAAGGCAAAGGGATTTGGATTACAGCCAAGAATAAAGTATCCAGCTAGAATGAGCATTATATTTCAGGGAAGAAGATGGACATTCAATGATATAGGAGAATTTCACCTATTTCTAATGAAAAGACTAAAAATGAACAAAAAATTTCACCTCCAAACATAGAACTCAAGAGAAGCATTAAAAGGTGAAAAGGAAAGAACTCTTAAGATTTATATTTCTGTTATGAGTATACTTAGACAATGCAGATATAATTTCATTTTATTTTGATAATATAAAAAAAACTAGAGTTGGAAAGGGGATCATACTGGAAAAAGAGGGAAAAAATGAGTTAAAATAGGGGAAATCACATCCTATGAAGAGGCAAAGAAAATCTATTATAATTGAGGGAAAAAAGGAAGAAGTATGAGCATTGTGTGAATCTTAACTCTCATCAGATTTGGCTCTAAGAGAGAATATCAGACATATTTGGTTTTCCAGATAAACTTGTCTCACCTTTTAGGGAAGTGGGAGGGGAAGGGGGAAAAAAGAAAAGACTAATAGAAGGGAAAATGGAAGAATTAGGGGAAAGGTGTAAGAAGGGGGCATGATTCTAAAGGGGGAGTACTATTTGAGGGACCTGATCATCAAAAGCAAAATCCTGGGAAGGAGGGAAAGAGGAAAGGAAAGATAAAAATATAACTTTTGGTAAACAAGATGGCAGGAAATACAGAATTAGTTATTTTAACTGTGAATATGAATGAAATAAAATGGAGTAAAAATGTTCCCGTAAAACAGAAATGGATAGCATACTGGATTAAAAGCTAGAATCCTACATACAATATGTTGTTTACAAGAAACACATCTAAAGCATAGTGATAAATACAGAGTGAAGGTAAAGGGCTGGAGTAGAATATATTATGCTTCCGGAAAAGTAAAAGAGCAGGGGTAACAATCCTGATTTTAGATTACTAAAAGCAAAGATAGATATAATTAAAAGAGATGAGAGGAAACTATATCTTACTAAAGAGTATCATACATAATGAAGCAATATCAATATTAAACATATATGCAGCAAGCGCAAGAGCAGGAGTGAAACAAAACTGCCCACTTTCACTATTAGTATTCAATATTATATTAGAAATGTTAGCTTTGGTAATAAGAGAAGAAAAAAATTAAAAGAATTATAGTAGTCATAAGGAAATTAAATTATCACTCTTTGCAGATGATATGTTGGCATCCTTAGAGAACCCTAGAGAATTAACTAAAAATCTACTAGAAACAATTAACATCTTTAGCAAAGTTGCAGGATACAAAATAAATCCACATAAATTAGCAGCATTTTTATATATTACCAACAAAGTCCAGCAGCAAGAGATGCAAAAAGAAAATCCATTCAAAATAACTGTCCATAGTATAAAATATTTGGGAATCTATCTGCCAAGGAAAAGTTAGGAATTATATGAAGACAACATTTTCACACAAAGTCAGACATAATCAGTTGTAAAAATATCAAGTTCTCATGAGTAGGCCGAGTGAATATAATAAAAATCACAATACTATCTATTTATTTAAGCCATACCACTCAAACTCCCAATAAATTTTTATACAGATCAAGAAAAAATAATAACAAAGTTCTTCTGGAAGGACAAAAGGTCAAGGATTTCAAAGGAATTAATGAAACAAAAATGCTAGTGAAGGTGGCCTAGCTGTGGCAGACCTAAATGTGTATTATAAAACAGTGTTCATCAAAACCATTTAGTGCTTTCTATGAAGTAGAATAATTGATCAGTGGAAGACATTAAGATCACAGGACAAAATAGGCAATAACTATAGTAATTTAGTGTTTGACAAACTTAAAGCCCCCAGCTTTTGGGAAAAGAACTCACTATTTGACAAAAACTGCTGGAAAAATTAGAAACTATTATGGCAGAAATTAGGCATTGATCCACACCTAACACCACATACCAAGATAAGAACTAAATGAGTTCATGATTTAGACATAAAGAGTGATATTATAAACAAATTAGAGGAACATAGGATAGTTTACCTCTCAGTTCTATGGGGAAGCAAGCAATTTATATCCAAAGAATAACTGCAACTCAAACTGAACACCAGAAAGATAATTTTGATTATATTAAGTTAAAAAGTTTTTGTACAAACAAAACTAATTCAGATAAGATCATAAGGGAAGTAATAAATTGGGAAGTCATTTTTACATTTAAGGGTCCTGATAAAGGTTTCATTTCTAAAATATATAGTGAATTGACTCAAATTTATAAGAATTCAAGCCATTCTCAAATTGATAAATGGTCAAAGGATATGAACAGACAATTTTCAGATGAAGAAAGTAAAACTATTTCTAATCATATGAGAAGATGCTCTAAATCTCTATTGATCAGAGAAATGCAAATTAAGACAATTCTGAGATACCTCTACATACCTCTCAGAATCGTTAACATGTCAGCAAAAGACAAAGACTTATGTTGGAGAGGATGTGGGAAAACTGGAATACTAATTCATTATTAATAGAGTTGTTAATGCATCCAGCTATTCTGGAGAGCAATTTGGAACTATGTTCAAAAAGTTATCAATCTGGGGGGCGGAGCCAAGATGGCGAACTGCGGACAGCTTTCTATGTAAACTCCCGGGACATTCCCTCAAACTCAGACAAAGTAAGCCTTCCAACTGGTTTCTAAGTGAGGGCCCCGCCAAATTTAAGCATTTTGTTTCAGGGGAAAATGGACATTCAATGAAATAAGGGATTTTCATTTATTTTTGATGAAAAATCGGAGCTGAATAGAAAATTTGATCTACAAATACAAAATTCAAGAGAAATAGAAAGCTAAAAAGAAAAGGAAAAAAGTAATATATTGGTTTTAGAATGCTTAATTTAAATTTCTGTAGGATATCCAATTTAAGATGTTCAATAGATAATTGAAAATATAATTTATGTATCTATATAAAAATGGACAAAAGGAAATAAGAAGGAATTGATTAAGTTCTTGCAAATGGTTGCCTTGCTATGCTGAGTGCCCAGTAAAGATCAGTTAACATTAATGTGAAGTGAGTCTACTCAGAAATTTCATAATTTTCTCTAGATCCATTTATCAAAAGATTAATTAGAGTACAGACTGTGAGTTGTAGGAGTAATACAAGATGGGGGTATTGCAAGGCATGATCTGTAACAGGATAAGGGGCAGGGGGACTAGGATAGAATACAGTGTAGAGTTGAACTGGTTTATCAGTGAGTCAATATGGGGAAGGAAGCAGAATGTAGGCAATAAAAGAGTGATGTTTTGAGAGAGAATTGAAGGCTGAAGAGACTGATGGCATGGTAAAGAAAAATAACAGGAGTCATAGGATAAAGATGAAAAATGATAAAAGATTGTGACCAAATAAAGGAATTCAGAATTCATGGACATGAAAATGGAATAGTTATGGGTGATACTATCATCAAAATTATGACCCATCTCTGTATGTAATTGAAGGATTGTTCATAGAAAATGAGAAAAATCTTTAAGGGTATATTAATATGAATTTTGAAGTCCCTAATATGTGGATAGGAATTGGAATGAAGAGAAAAACTTACCAGGCCTATAAATCATTGAGAAATGAAATAAAATCCCCTCATTTTAAAGATAAGGTAGTTGATATGTAAACAATTGAAATAACATGCCCAAGATCCCATAAGCAACAGAATTCCAAATCAAATTTAGAATCTGTAGTTTCTTTTCCTAATCTTTTCAAATCAAAATGTTCTACTTTATCTCATTGCCTTTCAACACTTCTTTCTAGCAGAATAAGTGTGGATCTGGAGATCAGAGCTAAAGATGTAAAAGTCATTTCCATGAGAAGGAATCAATTTACTCTTAGGGAGACTATAGAGATTAATGATGATCAGGTATAGAATTGTAAAAAAAATCCCATAACCAATTCTATCTGGAAGAGAATAAAGAAAAATAAAGGGGATCCAGACAAGTTAATTTTTTTAGATGTCAAGGGTGGAGAATATCCAGAAAGATGTTATGATCAGTAATATTCAATACATAAAAGAAATCAAGGAAGATGAAGACCAAAGAAGGGGCAATGGATTTGATTATTGTTGTTCACTAAAGAAGAAATTTCAGCAGAAAATCTGGAGAAAGCCTGATTGCAAAGTATTGAAGGGGCAGTGGATTTTGAGGAAATGGAAGAATCATGTATAGTTTTCCCAAACTGTGTTTTTTTTTTCTTAGTTATACAACCTGGTGCATATGGTGAACAAAAGAATGAATGAATGAAGTTAATAAAGGCCTGATATCGAGGAATTTCATTAACTATCAATAGGAAATCTCTTCTTTGTTCAGAGATTAAGAAAAAAAAAAGTGGGTAATAAAGCTGAAAAGTTTTGAGTTGGGCAAATGAGGAACCTCTCACTAAATTCCCTCAATCATCTTTGTGAAGGAGCAAACTAACTCAACTCTTATAAATATAAAGGTGAAGATATGCTTGGATAACAAAAATCAGAATGAAACGTGAACTTCAGTGGAAAGTTTACCAATATCAAAGGTCAGTTCCTCTTTTATCTCTTAATTTTTTTGTGTGCGAATTTGGAATTTGTTACTTTTCACGAATACTGAATGTTATAGCTGCAAAGTGTAATTCATTTATTCCTGCATCTTATTCGTAAGTCATGACTCTAACACCCTCTATTAAAGGAAATACACTGTAGCTGCAAAAATCTCTGGGGTTTGTTTCAGTTTGTTGTTTTAGCCTGTATGGTGTTGCTTATCTTGATTGCATCTCACCTATCCAAGCTTCTTCTATTTTGTGAACTTGAGTTGTGAACTCTGGGAGAAAATGTAAGCTTTATAGCAAGATTTAATATTCCTGCTTATAGTTAGTCTAGAAATACCATAACAACAGCTGTTCTGGTATATTAGCATTTCTGCTTCTGATCTCAGCTGGTTGTCAGAAGAGCAAAGCAACAAAAACCTAGAAAATGCTCGTTTTACAAAGTTAGCTGAAATCTTGGGATCAGAGAAACATTCCCATTGCTTCCAACAAAGCACCGGGAATAAGAAATTTGCAATTCTAATTAACATTCCACCCAACTTGAGCCATAGCATAGTGAGATCATTTACTTTTAGAGAAGAAATATTTTTCATTTCATGGTGTGATTCCCAACTGTTATTCCCAGTATATGTGGGCGTTTGACTAGAGAAGAGTAAAGT
This sequence comes from Myrmecobius fasciatus, assembly GCA_023553655.1. NCBI lineage: Eukaryota > Metazoa > Chordata > Mammalia > Dasyuromorphia > Myrmecobiidae > Myrmecobius > Myrmecobius fasciatus. The sequence continues at coordinate 17,384 of JAJPUD010012860.1, forward strand.
GTATTATATTTTCTCCATTTGCTATGTTTCTATTGAAATTCCATTAAATTCATGGCAATAAGCATTTAAGCACCTCCTATGTGTAGGACTTAGGGAATACAATGGTTGGGGGATGCCATTCTCTTCCCTCATGGAGATAATATTCTCTTTAGACTCAGGAAATGACATGTATAAAGAAAAGCAAATTGTAACATAGACCACAATACTTCAATGCCATCTCTTTGTCCTGGAGATCAATTGACAATAATCCCTTTGCCAATAAATCTGGGAAACTGAATGTACTAAAAGGTTCATATGAATCACCTTTATGTTGGGGCAGCCAAAAAAAAAAACAAAAAACACCCTCATTCCTTATTAGATTGTATAAAGAGAGGCATAGTGTCTAGAAAGAAAAAAAAATGACACTTCTTTAAAAGTGATTTCTCTTTTCTAAGCATTTCACTTTCTTATGTAATAGATTTCAGTAGTCCCTTATTGCTACTGAGATGGGATTTAAAGCTTATTTTATATTTTATATAACTAAGTCTAGGTGCAGTGTTGTAAATAACAATAGGAGTCAGTAATACCTAAGTTTAAATTTTGCCTCAGATATTTACTAGCTGTTGGATTCAAGCAAGTTACTTAAAACCTCTGCCTTTCTCAGTTTTCTCATTTATAAAATGATGATAATCATAGCATTTGCCTCCCAGCACTACAGTGAAGATAAAATGAAATAATATTTGTGAAATGCTTTGTAAGGCTTAAAGCACAATAGAAATTTTAGTACCTATTGTTAATAATGATTCTTTAAAGTATTTCAAGTCCTGATCATGACATGACTTTGCAGAATAATTATAGTCCCCCTCTTTACATTCCCTATGGTACAATCAAACTGGCCATTTTGCTTTCCTCACACATCTCACTCCATTTCATATCTTCTTTGACATTTTCCCATGTCTGGAATAATGCAATCCCTTCTCACTTTTGCTCAAAAGAATTGCTCCTTTCTTGAGTTAGGGCAAAACATCTTTTCTAAGGGAAAGCCTCTTCTTACCCATTACCCACTTCCCAGATGCAAATTTCATCCCTTTCTAATTGTCTTTCAGAAATAAATTTTAAATTTATTCTGAATATATTTGTATGTACTACATCTTCCCTGATAGAATACAAGCTCCTAGAAAGCAAAGACTTTTCCATTTATGTCTTCATATGCTCAGTCCCTAGCACAGTACTTGATATATACTTGTTGCTCAAAATATTTTTCATTGATTGAATTTTTGATTGAATCACAATAGCTTCTTTGGATAGATGATATAAGAATCACTATGTTCAGTTCTGGCCATTGAGATATAAAAAAGAAAGAGACAAGCTATATTATTTCCATAAGAGAATGATCAAGATAAAAGAATAAAGAATAATATGAGATTCAGCATTAAGGAATGAGGATATTTAGCCTGAAAAAAAATTAATCGTTTCTAAGTATTGAAGGAATTTCACGTTGAAAGGGAAGTCATCTTCTGCTTAGTTGAAAAAGAATATTTAGGCTTCCTATTGTGGAGGGGGCAGAGGGATAAAGGAGATTCCTAACAACAACATTATTCAAAAGTAAAATATTTTAGGAAATAGCAGGTTCCCTCTTTGTGGAAGTATTTCTGTTCTCAACAACTATATAATCTAACCTAGGGATGTTAAGAGAAAACTGAGACAATCCTTGTTCTAAAGATTCAGCTTCAGGAAAGATGTAAAGTCCCATAAGTTTTAAGGATGCTTGCCTGGGGTGATGGTCTCATATCATTAGGTGCATGGACAGTCCAGAAATAAAAACTCCAAATTTACTTGCAGATAGTATAGTCTGAGGAATCTTAGAATGTAGTGGAAGGGCAAGCTAGTAAATGAATGAGTCCCTGTTTGAACTCAGTTCTTGACTCCAGACACAACACTCTATCGATTGTGCCATCAGTCTGTTTCTATATAGTTTAAATAAGTAAAAGATGAAGATACATTGACAGGATAGTTTTTGGGGAAAAGAGTGTCCCTAGATCCTCTTATCTCAAAACCCAAATAGCATTTGTGCATCCTGGGATAGGGGAGAGGAGCAGATGAGAGGACCCATCTCTGTAGTTCTCACTTTCTAGTTTTCTGAATGAGGTTTTTTTTTTTTTTGCAGAAATGATCCATATTCAGACATAAGTTGGGGTGTATAACCTCTGAGATATTATTCAATTCTTTAATTAAAATTTCCCTTTGGATAAATGAGAAACAGGAAAACAGGATGAATTTGAGAGTTTACCAATATAATTCTATTTTTCAGATTTCTTTTCAGAACAAATTTGCCTAGAACCAATCCTGGGAATAATTTTGAATTAGAGAAAACAAATCATTAGCATTTTTCCATTTTCCTTATCTATTGGAATCCTTTATCATTGTGTTGCTTCTCCCCACAAAAACAACATTCCCTAAGAGCTCCATTATGACACATTATGTTTTCCTCTACCTTATTACAGAATAATTTTATGTTTCGAACTTGGCTTACATAACCAGATAAAAATAGTATTATGTAATGCACTGCAAAGTAAATGTCTTATATATCTTAAGATCAACCTGTCCAAAACTAAGCTCTATATATTTTCTCCTAAACTCTCCCTGATATTGAAATTTCCTACTACTGCTGAGGGCAGTACCATATTCAAAGTCACCAAACTCCTGACCTAGTTGTCATCCCCCAACTCCTCATTCTATCACCCATTTTTCTCCCCATATCCAATCAATTGCTATATCTCATAGATTTTACCTTTTTAAACATCTATTAAATAGTACCCCCCACCTTTTCTTTGTTAATTGTATAGGCACCAATGCCCTACTATACTATCTCAAGCCTAGACTATTTCAGTAGTCTACTAACTGGTTTCCCTATCTCAAATCTCTCCTCACTCCAGTCTGTCCTGTACTTAGCTGTTAAATTAGTCTTCCTAAAGAATAGGTCTGAAAATGTCACTTCCTTGTTCAATAATCTTTAGTGACTCCCTAACACTTCCATGACTAAACAAAAATTCCTCTATTTGATTTTCAAAGCTCTTAACAACCCAATTTCCAAATCTACATTTTCAGAATTCTTAAACCTTATACTTCCCCACATTTTTGGAGATTCAGTTAAAGTGATTTTCTATTTATTATTCCTTACATAAAGCATCTGACTCTTTATTCTCACTGTCTCCAACTTTGCAAAGCAGAAAGATTGAGACATGAAAAGTAGATTTGAAAATTACAATATAAAGATAGTGATTAAATTCATGAGAACTAATGAGGTCACCAAAAGAAGTAGTATAGATGGAAAGGAGAAAAAAGTCCAGGTCCAGAGCCTGAGGGACAGCAAAGAAAATAGAAAACGAGATAGCTAGGAAGAAAGTCAGGACAGAAGAGAGTCCTACTAAGAGAAAAGAGAACATCAATGATGTGTTTCAAAGGGTACAGAAAAGTCAAGGAGAAGTCAAGAAAGGTCCAGTGGACTGGAAAGGACTTTAAAAGTCAGAGGATATTAAAATGAAAGATACACAGTGATTATCTTGAAAGAATTAGCATTATAATTTTGAGAAACAAATTGATGAGTAACTGTAATAAAAATACAAAGTAATAAATGCTTGTGAAAAACAAAGTGGACAGAAAGAATGAATGGAAAACTTATTAAGACAAGGAAGTTTCTAAGGCCATCATTAGTCATGTTGTAAAAGAAGAAATAGAACAAAAGAGAAAAGTCTCTCCCTCTCTGTCTCTGTCTGTCTGTCTGTCTGTCTGTCTCTCTCTCTCTCTCACACACACACACACACACACACACACACACACACACACACAAAAGGTAAAAGAATAAAATAACTCAATCTGCAGTCATACTCCATAGTTCTTTCTCTGGATGTGGATAGCATTTTCCATTATAAGTCTTTTCGAATTGTCTTAGATCATTGAATTATCAAAAACAGATAAGTCTAAAGTCAGTTGTTCAGTATAATGCTGTTCCTGTGGAAAATGTTCTCCTGATCTGCTCAAGACACTCAGCATCTATTCCTCTAAGTCTTTCCAGGTGTTTTAATCTCGCTGCTCATCATTTCTTATAAAACAACATATTCCATTTCATTTATATACCATAACTTTTTCAGTCATTCCCCAATTGATAAATATTCACTCGAGTTCCATTTCTTTACCACCACACATACACACACAGAGAGTTGCTATAAACATTTTTGTAAGTCCTTTACCCCTTTTTATGATCTCCTTGTGTTATTCTTAGATTTAGATCAATGTGTATGAAGTTTAATTGCCCTTTGGGTACAGTTCCAAATTGCTCTAGAATATGGTGGGATTTGTTCACAATTCCACCAACAATACATAGTGTCTGAATTTTTCCGCATCTTCCCCAATATTTATCATTTTCCTTTTCTGTCATATTAGCCATTTTGATAGGTGTGATGTGGTCAGAGAGCTTACATTCTAATAAGGAGAGATTTATACATTATATATAATATAATATGTAATAAAATTATATATATATTTATGTGTGTGTATGTGTGTGTGTATATATATATATACATATTTGTATATGGATGTTTGTATAGCTGGACCTCCAAATTATAGGGATGATGAATGGAGCCATAAGGGAATAAAATAGCTCAGGCTTTCTAGGAATGATAACAAATTTTACAAATAGCTATCATTTCATGTAAGTAGGCAGTTCCATAGACCTCATGAGGAATGGAGGTGGGCACATTGTTCTTATGGAGAAATGGGACCAGCACAGGATCCAAGACACATGGGGGCTGGCACAGAGAAATGAGAATAGGAGGAGGAATATGTGAAGCCAGAGTCAGTTCCATGGGGGCCTGATGGGAACTGAGAGAACAAGGAGATAGCACCCGACACATGGAGACTGGGTATAAATTGAGACTTCAAATCAGGCTGAAAATTGGATAGGGACTGACATGCATTCCTTGAGCATTGGTGAAAGGAAGACAGACATATAGGACTAGGCTAGGATGGGTTGGGAGGTGACAAAGTTTTCCTTTCAGTGGACTGGAAATCTCAAGCCAAGATCCTGGGGCACCTGCTGTAAATCTTTTGTCCATTCTTCTAATTTTACTTGGATGTTTTTTTTTTTTAATCTTTTATTTTAGTTTTGGTGGGAAGTGAGTGGAAAGCTGAGGAACACTTATTGGAAGGAGGAGCAGGAAGAGAGAGACCAAAGCATTGTACTGTGAAGTTAACATGGTTTGTTTGTTTGTTGTTGTTGTTGTTGTTTGTCTGTTTGTTTGTTTTTATGGAATGCAGATTTCTTTCATAATTCTTTACATAAAATCTAATTTGTTTAATGTGATTTTAGAAAGGAAAATTGTCTTTATTTGATTATCGCTTCAGAAGTTAAGATGGAAAAGGGAATGATAATCCCCAGATGACATGGTGGTTGTTAAGGGAATGGGGTAGGAGTGAAGTAAAGCATGACTAGAGCCATTACAGGTAGTTGGTATCTGAGAAAAAAATCAGGACAAAAATATCTCAAGGAGGCAAGGAATTCCAGATACGGAAAATTTGTTTTTCATTGCTTGGTTTCTGATCTCTGTGGCATTGAAAATTGGAACAGGGAAAGAATAGGGATGAGGGCAAATATTTACTATCTACCTTCCATATATACTATCTTCCTTTCTAGGAGAAAAAAATGGGAAAATGGGAAAAAAGCTTTTATAATCAGGTAATATCTAAAGAGATTATCTAAAATTGTTATTAAAGTGATAATGAGAGATAAAAACCCATTAACTCTATCTATTACTTGAATATTTGTATCTTAAATGAATAAACTTTAAGTAATCTGATCCAAAGAGCATGCTTCATATAATGACAATTAAATCACTGAGAAAACCTGCTCAAATCACAACCAAACAATTTCACTGTCACTTAAATAATTGCCCTCTCTGCTTATGTACAAGGCTGACCCTTACTATACCTAACTTGTGGGAATCCAACAAATCTTCTATAGACATTAACTCACTTACTCTATGAAATTTGGAAATGGATAGCCCAGTGCTTATCTTGAAACTGAATGGAAGTGAGACATTTTTTTTTTTGGTTTTGGTCTTCTTATATCGAAAGCATTCTTTACTGAGGGAGAAAATAGCAAGACTAGTAAAAGTTGTACTCTACTCACTACTTCCAGTTTACATCTTTCTCATGTCAAAGTACTATAATAAACTATAATATAATTGGTAGCAAATAAGTTTGGGGAAAAGAATACATAGTAGGAACAACACATCACCATCTATACACTCCTTAAAATCATCCACTCTTTTCTATGATGCCTCTTTTTCATCTCTTTCTGGTGGCAACAACATATGCAGAGACTCTCAACATGTTCAATAGCAACAACTGAAATTAAAATAGATTTTTTACAACTATGAAAAAGACCCAGCAGTAATCAGTTAAAGAAGTAAATTAATTATACTAGGAACTGTAACAGACACCAGAAATCTGAAAGCACAAATTTTAATACTTCTCTCCTCTAAGAGTTTATCTTCCACTTGGGGGAAACAATATGTATACATATAGTTACATAAATACAAAATATTTATAGAAAAACAAACATAGATGAATCCTTTTTATAATGACAAACCAAGGGGGTGAACACCAACTGGGACATGGTGGAGCAAACTATGATCTCTAAATGAAATGTAACTTTATTGTGTCAAAAGAATTGATGAAAAGAATGTTTTCAGAGAATTGTAAATACCTTCATGAACTGATGCGGCACAAGAACAATTTATATCATTAAGCCATCATTGTAAAGAAAAATACTTTGAAAAAGAAGGACTCTCATCAGGAAAAAATAATCAAATGCATTTTCAGAGGACTGATTCCTCACAAAGAAATAATAGATTCAGATGCAGAATGGTACATACGTTTATCTCCATGGCCAGTGAAAGAATTTGTTTTGCTTCATCATGCATATTTGTCACAAGGTTTTGCCTTTGCTCTTTTTTTATATTTTCCAGAAAGGTTATGAATGAAGTAGAATGGAGAGAAAATAAATATTTTTAATTGAAAAAAAACATTTTAAAACCTTTATAGAGTATTAATGCTGTATAGAAAGGGGTTTGGGGGTGGGAGGGAGAGAAGAGAGCTGATTCTCAACACTAACATAAAAGATTCTTTGTACTAAATGGGTCTGTGGCCTAACTGGAGTTAGGCATTCCACCTAATAGCAATGAGAAGGGACAGAATTTCAGGTTATCATATCAAAGGATTTTCTCATAGTAGTGATGATATTTTCTTTTATCCACTCTGTATTTATTCAGCAGAGATCTAGATATGTGCAAGCAAACAAAAGGATACCTAAGCTATCATGTATTGAAACACAAACTCACTCCTCCCCAATTAAGAAACTAATCAGGATATACATATGTATATACATACATGCATACACATATATGTTATATATAGATATAGATATTAAAATCATAGATATAAATCCCAATTTGGGAAGTGAGGATTATATATCATTTCTCATCATTTTTAATATCTGACATCAGTATGTCATGCCTTTTTTGGCAGTTACAGTTCAGAAATATTAATTCTTTCTTATGGTACCAGATCTAATTACTCTTAGTTTATAGCTTCCTTATATTTGCAGTAAGATAGGAAATGTAACTGAGTAAGTCCATATGTGATATAAGTAACAATAATAGGTGGGAAATCATCAGCTTATCGCTTTTAAATAGCAATGGCATTAGATGCAAGAGAGAAAATAAAACCATCAGAAAAAGGTTACTCTTGTGTATTGCTCTTGCTGGAGATTAAGAGAAAATATCTCATTTTTGACACATGGGCAAAGGTGGTGAATAAAATAGCTTTCTTATTCCCTGGTTTCCCAGGATAATGAGAAATGGAAGTTTTTTTTTTTTTTCTTCTTTCTTTCTTTCTCCTGTCTGTGTGTGAAAATCTAGAGCAGACCTAATAAGACAATATTTTAAACTGAAGGTCAACATACCTTCTTGGATGTAGATATTTCCGTAAGGGATTGGCAGCTAAGTGACCCACATCCTTTTGAATCAACAGCAAACAACTTGTCAGTGTTGCCAATTGTGAGGCTGGAACATGCTGATTTAAAAGGCTGACCTTTCCCCCAATGCTATTCAAAACTTAAAGGAAGCAGGAGAGACAGCTTAAAGTTTTATCTTGTGAGAGTGATTTAGCAAATACTTATTATATCATATTGATTATCTACAGCAGACTGGGAAAAGATTATTAAGAGATTACTTCAAGAACTTGTACAATATATTTTCTGACACATGAGAAAACAAATCCAATAACTGCTTCTTAAGAAAGAGCATTGAATAAAATTTTAAATCTCTACTTGAAATGACATTAATTAATTAGGCTGGTATTACATTGCAAACTGACTGCAGTGTTGTCACTACTGCTAAAATGTACCTCAATCTGCAGTAGCTTTTTTTTTAAATATAGGAATTATTAGTCTTTTGTTTGTGTGTGTATCATGGATGCATTTGAATCTATGAATCATCTCTCAGAATAATGTTTTAAATACATAATAAAAATGCATATATTTTTCAAAGGAGAACAATTTATTATCTATTTATCTATCTATCTTATCTACCATTCAAATAAATTATTGACTTCAGGTTAAGAACTCTAACTTCAAGGGGCATTTTCCTAACACATTTCCTTAAAAGTAATTCATTTTTTCTTTGCTTGTTTTTAGAAGGTAACTTTTAAAATGGATTTACTTAGTCCAGTTCAAGATACAAAGGGACAAAAAACTAACTCCATATGCCTAAAATATACTTATAGTATGTGTTGATATGTCAAGTAAGCCCCGATATACAAAAAGAGAATGATATATTATATGTACTTGGCTTTCCACTCAATTTCTCTGTTCTAGTCTGACAATTGGAATACCACAAATGACAATTGCAGTACAACTAATCTTGTCCATGTACATAGATTAGTCTAAATGTCCTCTATTGTTAGAAGCTGCACTGTTTTCATTCAAGAAGGTGAAAGAGAGTAGGAGTGTTTTTAAAATGAACTAATGTAGGACATCTCTACCCCAAGCACCTCTAAATATATCTATTATGAAAATCCTATATAAGGATACACATTTTCAATCCTAAAATCACTTTGCTTTTAAGTGCTGAATTCAAGAACTAGGAATTCAAACATTTCTGCTGACTATGCTGTATTCTTCAATCATTAATGCTAAGGTTTAATATGGCTATTTGATGGTTTGAGTTAGGTCCATATCTAGCAAGTGAGAAGGCCACCATAGCTTTCAATGAGTGAAGTAATGAAAATGGTTGTTACCCCTGCGTTTTCCTGTTATACTGGTAACCCCAAGAGACACAGTATAATAAAAAACTTTGTGAAATTCAAAAGGACCTCTTTTGTTTTTCTCTTCCTTGCCATGGAGTAGGATCTGCCATGGATGGGTATAGTCAGAGAGCTTTCTTATGAAGACTAAGATTTATCTAGCTGTACCTCATGCAAAATGTCTTCTAGGGAGGGAACACAGGTACCTGGTTAGTCCTATCTTTTGGCAATTTCCTGAGTCCTCAATATTCAGGTAATTTTTCAATTGGTCCAGATACACTACATATGATTTTGATGAAGATGAAGAAGGAAAAATGGATAATAAATCAAAGTACATTATCTCATTTTAAAAGCAAAAACAAAACCAATAAAACCCCATAATTTGGGACCAGAAGACTGCAGTTTTCAAATACTAAGAAACATTGCCTATGAGTGAATTGGTATATTTGGGAGACAAAGAGAACAAGAAAGACTTCAGATATTGAGACTGTCACACTTAAAAACTTGAACATTTATAGATGCTTTTGTATGTGACTATGTGAGTCAAGCATTATCTTCCAGATCTGTTTTCATTTGCTTAGCTCCTCACTGAAATTGGTGAAATAATCTTTTTTTTAAAGGGGCAGAGAGACCAGTAGCCATGATCATGCTGGGATATGATGAAGTCATGTGTGATCTTCTGTGCAGTTTGTCAAATTGAGATCAGATTTTTCCAATCCTTCATTCAAACTAATTGTTCCTTAAATTTCACCTTCTTTGTTCATTGAAAAGGAGATGAAATCTGTCTCTGTCTTCAACGGATATACTCTTAGGTCTCATTTTCATGATATACCAATGAATCATGAATTCATACAAATGAATTTGATGAAACCCGTTCTTGTCTTTACATCAAGGATATTACTGGCTATCTTAATTCTTTAGTGTTCACATAGATAAACTTTTCTCATTTACATAGCTTTTTCTGCTGAACTTTGAACCTAAGCCTATAAGGAGTTTGTGAAGCTTTGCTTCAGTTAAATCCAATTTATGGACAAGTTAGCACATTTTTCTTGTGATGTTATTGGTCTTCTTGGAGAAGGAAGGATCAGTCACAACAACTACATGGGATACATCTTAACTCTGGCATATAACCACCCTGAATTGCAGAAGCCATCTTTTATTCTGTAGAAAATCACTGTCCTGCAAATATTCTCTGCTTCTTTGCTATGAATCAGGGGTAACATATAAACATATTCATTTAAAATTAAATCATTAAATAATCTCAATGATGGCTTTTGTGCATTGGCCCAAATTAACTTTACAGTATGCTCATTTTGTTGTTACTGAGGTAGGAAAATTATTGACCAAGTTTACCTGCCAAACTGCCTAAGTCTCAGGTCACTAAGTTTCTTCATTAATTTAGTACAACTCTTCCCCATCCCCGAACATTAGGAGTTTCATCTGTGTCCTTAGATTTTACTATAAAACAATAATAGGCAAAATAGATTAAGGGAAATTTAATGTAACTAAAATACATGCCATATCTAAGTCTTTATGCCCTTTCTCTGTTCTAAATGCCATCTTCTTTCCATTATTAAGTCTACCATTGATAAATATGTCTCATTTTCTTTCATTTTTGAACCTGGGGGACCAGTCTCAAGCAGTCAGTTCTAACTTTTTCAATTATTTTACATTGCCACATTTATACACCTTCATACCACTTTCATTGACTATAGTATCATTTCAAGTCAACTTACTATAAATATATTAGTAGGAATAAAGAAAAAGGAAAGTTCTGCAAGAAGTATCAATGTTAGAGTAAAAGGGAAGAATGAAAGGAGAAATACATAATGACAATGAATAGGACAGAATGGATTATCATTATTTATTATAAATTCATGGTTAGTGTGATTAATACTGTCATTTCCATAGGAGGATTTTTTTTTATTACAAAAGGTAGGGTGGATGGACTGTTGGAAGACAATGCAGTTGAAATGAAGTGGGGGAGGATATTGTTACTATAGGAGTAGAAATAATTATTCAGTTTTGATAATAATAGCATTTTCATCTATGTTTTCTTTTCCTCCTTTTTGTTATGCAATAGTTTTATCTGATATTTTGTGTATATCTATGAAGTCATTCAACAAATATTTATTGAGAATTAACTAAGTACAAGTGAGCTATTGTTCTAGGGGCTGTGGGAGAAGCAAAAAGAATTATATATAATTCCTGAAGTCACAGAATTAACAATATAATATAAATTATACAATCATTAGATCTCAAAATTGGAAGGGAGTTCAGTAGTCATGTAGTCAAATTCATATTTGAATTAGAATATTTCCTAAAATATACATATGAGTGGGTGTCTAGTATATTCTTGAAAACTTATATAAGATACATAGGATCAGAGATTTAGAAAAGAAAGGAGCCTTAGATGATATGAAGTACAATCCTTTACTTTGCACATGAAGACATTTTGACATAGAAAAGTTAATTGAAATGCCCTATGTTACATAGCTATTACATATCTGAGACAAAGAAAAAAGTTCAAGAATTTAAGACTTCTTTCAAGGACCAAATAATGTGACATATCTCATCCTAATAAGTAGTTTTATTTATATTGCTATTTAAAATTTTGTTAGAATGCAAAGTGGTGTGTTAATATGAATATAGAACAACATATTGTGTTAAAAAAGAGATGAAATGAGAAATCAATAAGAAGGTAATGTCAGCCACAAAATGGGTACTATTCCATTTAGTAGTGATATAGGTATATTGTCAAAGACTTAAATATTTAACATCTAAAGTAAGAAAACGATGCAGAGTGGATATGTTATTTTATGGGTATAGGGAACTTTCTAGCAGTATAACGAACTCTCTGCTAATTCAAGTCATTACCTTCACTACAATTTATAGTCAGTGTTATATTATGAATTTTGAAGGCCAGAATTTAGTGAATTCCAATAAGAGCAAATAGAAATATTCTCCTATAATAAGTGATAACAGCATCTTCTTTGAAACCTGAGAGACCTCCAAGGACTTTCAGCTTCAGGACTCTGCAGGGTAACATCCTCTCAGAATTCATCAGAGATATAATGCTAAATAGAATTTTATGAGGACTCCACAAAGGGAGAAAATTTTATCCAATACCCAAGAACATGACTATACTCATTGGCCACATTGTATAAGATTTGGAACTTTCAGTCAACTTTTCCCAATGAACATGTATGCAGGGAGAAATTATTATCTCAGTCTGAGAGTAAAAAAGAAGGGAAAATGTTTCTGTAATCTTTTATTTCTCCTTCTATAACTTCTTGGTGATTTTTTGGGTACATTTTCCTTGATTTCACTTGCTTTATTGCCATTAGGGCAGAACACAAAATGGGGGCTTATATTTGATAGTATTGGAAACTTAATGCTACAGGGTTATCCCTAGAAACTTGAAGGAAACAGTAGTCATCTATACTCTGAGAGCTATAGTAGGCCTTGAGTGTTATATATGTAAAATGAGAGAATTCAATTAAATTATTTTCAAAGATCTTTCTAAATCTGAAAGTATCATCTTGTTATTATAAGGCATTAAAGGGAAGAATTGTAGCATTCTTATTTGTTAATTCTGATCATTGTTCATAACTGGCCTTTGGTTTTCAATCCTAGTTTTATTTTATTTTAATTTAGTTTTTACATTACTTGAAACACATTCTCAAGTCATTATATTGACTTCTCAATGTGAGTCAAGAAAGAATACTTTTGGATTACTCAGGTACATTAGTGATTAAATAAACTTTTGAGCAGGTCTAAAAATCTATCTTCTATCATTTTATTTATAGAGAAAATGTCAGTTATCTTTCAAATGAATTTTTATAATATGACTTATTTGAAAGTCAACATAGGTGGTAGCATTTATATTTTTATTTTCTATGCTCTGATTTGGGTGAGGGGGAGATAAAAATAATAGTGAATAGTAACTACAAACTAATATAATTTTTGTTTCTTGAAATTCAAAATGGGAAATATGAAATGTATTTTCTTTCTTTCTTTCTTTCTTTTTTTTTTGCTTTTTGCTGAGGCAATTGGGGTTAAGTGACTTGCCCAGGGTCACACAGCTAGGAAGTGTCTGAGACCAGATTTGAACTCAGATCCTCCTGATTTCAGGGCTGGTGCTCTAACCACTGTGCCACCTAGCTGCCCCTATGAAATGTATTTTCAATCATACACACATTATTATACATTTACACATAAATATATACATCCATACATGCATATATATACATATATATGTGTGTGTGTATATATGTATGTGTGTGTGTGTACACACACACACACATACCTATATGGCTTTATTTTTTTCCCCCTAAAGCACCTACTTTGGAATTGAAATCCAAAAATGTTCCTATAATGTCAGGAAGCTACTGTAATCTCAGTAAAACTGTATTCTTCATCTCCTTGATTTATATTAGACTACAACAACTAAGATTATTGTTAAGACAAAAATTATAAAAGAAAAAGAATGACAAATTTATGGATAGAAATTTGAATGATCTCTAAGTTAAATTTACGGCAAATCAGGTCAACTCACCTTTTATCTCCCACTATCAATATTTAATAATATCATATGATAACCAATTACCCTACTTGTCACATATATGCTACAGAAGAGAGATGTAAGATTTTTCCATTCCATGCATATAAGTTAATATTGCCCTACAAACTTTGAAAGACCTCAGAGGCTATTTATTTCAATCTATCATTAAGAAGTTCCCATTATAATATATTTATAAAATAGCTATCCAGACTCTGTATGAAAACTTCTAAGGTCTTCCATCATCCTTTGAAACTACCCCAAACATACACTTTTAGATATCATTAATTAAATAGGAAGCATTTTTGATCATATATTAACCAACCTACAATGTTTCTCTGCAATTTTTACCCATTGCTAATGGTTTTGCTTGCTGGGATCAAAAAAGAACAAGTTAAATCCTTCTTCTACATGAAAGTTCTTCAATAGCTTGAAAATAGCTTTTATTCATAATGGCGTCTCATTTCAAACCCAGCTGTGTTATGGCAGCTATGTGGCACAGCAGATAAGATTACTGGGCTTGGAGTCAGGAAGTCTTGCATTCAAATCCTGACTCAGACACTTCGTAGCTGTGTGAGTAGGGAAATTATTTAACTTCTACTTACCTCAGTTTTCTTGTTAGCTAAATTTGGATTAACAATAGTGCCCTCGTGGCAGGGTTGTTGTGAGGATAAAATTAGGTAATTTTTGAAAAATGTTTAGCATGATGCCTGGCACAAAGAAATCACTATATAGATTCTTATTCCTCTTTCCCTCTCCCATGCTTTCTTTTACACAAAGAGAACTCTAATGAACCTCTAGTTACTTAAAAGTAACATTCTTATATTTTTAGAAATGAGGCCTTTATCAGAACCATTAAAGGTAAAGATGATTTCCCAATTTGATGCTTCCCTCCTAATCTTGTCTGCATTAGTTTTATTTGTACAGAAACTTTTTAACATAATATAATCAAAATTATCTATCTGGTGTTCAATTAGGAGTTCCAAATCTTCTTTGGACATAAATTTATTCCATCTCCACATGTCTGAGAGGTAAACTATCCTATGTTCCTCTAATTTGCTTACAATATCACTCTTTATATCTACATCATGAACCCATTTAGATCTTATTTTGGTATGTGATGTTAGGTATGGGTCAAGCCCTAATTTCTTCCACACTAGTTTCCAATTTTCCCAGCAGTTTTTGTCAAATAATGAGTACTTATCCCAGAAGCGGGGGTCTTTGGGTTTGTCAAACAATAAATTGTTAAAGTTATTGCCTATGTTGTCCTGATAACCTATCCTGTGCCACTGATCTACTGCTCTATTTCTTAGCCAGTACCAAACGGTTTTGATGACTGCTGCTTTATAATATAGTTTTAGATCTGGTACAGCAAGGTCACCTTCATCTGCCTTTTTTTCCTTAATCCCCTTGAAATCCTTGACCTTTTGTTCTTCCAAATGAACTTTGCTACTATTTTTTCTAGATCTATAAAATAATGTCTTGGGAGTTTGATTGGTATGGCACGAAATAAATAGACTAGTTTGGGTAGTATTGTCATTTTTATTATGTTAGCTTGGCCTACCCATGAGCACTTAATGTTTTTCCAATTGATTAAGTTTGATTTTATTTGTGTGGAAAGTGTTTTGTAGTTTAGTTCATATAGTTTCTGACTTTTCCTTGGCAGATAGATTCCCAAATATTTTATCCCATCATCCATTATTTGGAATGGAATTTCTTTTTGTATCTCTTGCTGCTGAGCTTTATTGGTAATATATAAAAATGCTGATGATTTATGTGGATTAATTTTGAATCCTGCAACTTTGCTAAAGTTGTGAATTGTTTCTAGTAGTTTTTTAGTTGAGTCTCTAGGGTTCTCTAAGTATACAATCATGTCATCTGCAAAGAGTGATACTTTGGTTTCTTCATTACCTACTCTAATTCCTTTTATCTCTTTTTCTTCTCTTATTGCCAAAGCTAACATTTCTAACACAATATTAAATAGTAATGGTGACAGTGGGCAGCCTTGTTTCATTCCTGATCTTACTGGGAACGGTTTTAGTTTGTCTCCATTACATATGATGCTTGCTGATGGTTTTAAATAGATGCTACTGATCATTTTAAGGAAAAGCTCATTTATTCCTATACTCTCTACTGTTTTCAATAGGAAAGGGTGTTGGATTTTATCGAATGCTTTTTCTGCATCTATTGAGATAATCATATGTTTTTTGTTAGTTTGGTTATTAATATAATTAATTATGCTGAGAGTTTTCCTAAAATTGAGCCAACCCTGCATCCCTGGTATAAATCCTACTTGGTCATAGTGTACTGTCCTGGGGATGACTTTCTGTAATCTCATTGCTAATATTTTATTCAAAATTTTTGCACCAATATTCATTAGGGAAATTCGTCTATAGTTTTCTTTCTCTGTTTTCACCCTACTGGTTTAGCTATCAGCACCATATCAGTCTCATAGAAGGAATTTGGCAGTATACCTTTGGTCCCTATTTTCTCAAATAGTTTGTATAGTATTGGACTTAATTGTTCTTTGAATGTTTGGTAGAATTCACATGTAAATCCATCTGGCCCTGGAGATTTTTTCTTAGGGAGTTGGTTAATAGCTTGTTCTATTTCTTTTTCTGATATGGGGCTATTTAAATAATTTATATCCTCTTCTGTTAACCTGGGCAATCTATATTTTTGTAGATATTCCTCCATTTCATTTAGATTATCAAACTTACTGGCATAAAATTGGGCAAAGTAACTCCTAATTATTGCTCTAATTTCCTCTTCATGGGAGGAAAGTTCTCCCTTATCATTCTTGAGACTAACAATTTGATTTTCCTCTTTCCTTTTTCTTGTCGAATTAACTAAAGGCTTATCTATTTTATTGTTTTTTTTTCATAAAACCAACTCTTAGTTTTATTTATCAATTGAATATTCTTGTTTTCAATTTAATTAATTTCTCCTTTTATTTTTAGAATTTGCAATTTGGTATTTAATTGAGGGTTTTTAATTTGTTCTTTTTCTAGTTTTTTTTTTAATAATAAGCCCAATTTGTTGATGTTTTCTTTCTCTATTTTATGCAAGTAAGCATCTAGAGATATAAAATTGCCCCTTATAACCTCTTTGGCCATATCCCAAAAATTTTGATATGTTGTCTACTTATTGTCATTCTCCTGGATGAAATTATTGATTGTGTCTATGATTTGCTCTTTTACCCATTCATTCTTCAGGATTAGATTATTTAATTTCCAATTAACTTTTGGTCTATTTTCTCCTGGCCTTATATTGCATGTGATTTTTATTGCATCATGATCTGAAAAAGATTCATTTACTATTTCTTCCTTTCTGCATTTGATTTTGAGGTTTTTATGCCCTAACACATGGTCAATTTTTGTATAAGTTCAATGGACTGCTGAGAAAAAAGTAAACTCCCTACTGTCTCCATTCAACTTTCTCCATAGGTCTATCATACCTAACTTTTTTAACAATTGGTTTGTCTCCCTAGTTTCTTTCTTGTTTATTTTGTGGTTTGATTTATCTAATTCTGAGGGAGCAAGGTTGAGATCCCCCACTAGTATAGTTTGGCTATCTATTTCTTTTTGCATCTCTCTTAATTTCTCCCCTAGGAATTTGGATGCTATTGCACTTGGTGCATATATATTAAGTATTGATATTGCTACATTATCTATACTACCCTTTAATGAAATATGGTTTCCTTCCTTATCTCTTTTGATTAGATCTATCTTGGCTTTTACTTGATCTGAGATAAGGATTGCTTCCCCTGTTTTTTTTTTTTTTTTGTTCACTTGAAGGATAATAGGTCCTGCTCCAGCCTTTTACCTTCATCCTATATGTGTCACTATGTTTTAGATGTGTTTCTTGTAGACAACATATTGTGGGATTCTGGTTTTTAATCCAGTCTACTATCTGCTTCTGCTTTATAGGAGAGTTCATCCCATTCACCTTCAGAGTTAGAATAACTAATTTCCTTATTTCCTGCCATCTTATTTACCCAAGTTATGTTTTTCCCTTTCCTTTCCCCTTTCTCCTTTCCCCCCTTCTCAGTACTTTGCTTTTGATGACCCCCTCCCCCAAACAATCCACCACCCTTTAGATCCCCTCCCCCTTTTTTACTCCTTTCCCCTGATTCTTCTATTTTCCCTCCTATTAGTTTATCCCTTTCTTTTCCTCCTTTCCTTCCCACTTCCCTCTAGCAACAGACAAGTTTCTATGTGAAATCAAGTGTCTGATATACACTTTTGGCGCCCAACTTGATGAGAGTAAGATTTACACAATGCTCATCTCCTTCCCCTCTTTCTCTCAATTATATTCTGTTTTCTTTGCCTCTTCAAGAGATTTTACCTTGTTTTTACCTCCTTTTTTTTATCTTATTTTACCACTTTTTCCCTCTTTTCCCCAGTATGACAACCTTTTCCCCTCTAGTTTTCTTTTTCATATTATCAAAGTAATATCTAGTTAATTATACCCCCAAACTTTAAGTATCCTCATAGTAGAAATAAAGTTCTCAAGAGTCTTTTCCTTTTTACCTTTTTATGCTTCTCTTCAGTTCTGTGTTTGGATGTCGAATTTTTTGTTCAGATCTGGTCTTTTCATTAGAAATAGGTGAAATTCACCTATATCATTGAATGACCATCTTCTTTCCTGGATGATAATGCTCATTCTAGCTGGATAGGTTATTCTTGGCTGTAGTCCAAGTTCCTTTGCCTTTCTGAATATTTGGTTCCAGGCCCTTCGATCCTTCAATGTGGAGGCTGACAGGTCGTATGTGATTCTAATTATTGATCCTTGGTATTTGAATTATTTCTTCCTAGCTGCTAGCAAAATCTTTTCCTTGGTGCGATAGTCCTGAAATTTAGCCATGATATTCCTTGGGGTTTTAATTTTGGGGTCTCTTTCAGGAAGTGATCAGTGAATTCTTTCAATGGTGATTTTGCCTTCTGATTCTCGAATCTCAGGGCAGTTTTCTTTCAGCATTTCCTGGAAGATAGTGTTTAGATTCTTTTTTTCATCATGGCTTTCAGGAAGTCCAATAATCCTTAAATTGTCTCTCCTAGATCTATTTTCTAATCCAGTTGTTTTTCCTAGGAGATATTTCATATTTTCTTCTAATTTTTCATTTTTTTGTTTTTGTTTGACTGATTCTTGAAGTCTTATTGAGTCATTCACTTGCATTTGTTAAATTCTTATTTTTAAAGTGTTGTTTTCTTCAGTTACCTTTTTAAGCTCCTTTTGTAACTGGACAATTTGTTCATTGCACTCTTTTTCCACTTCACTAATTTTATTTTCAATAAATTGGTGTTTTTAACATATCTCTTTTGGAGGGCTTCTTGCACTGATTTCATTTTATTTTCCCATTTATCCTACAGCTCTCTTTTGAGATTCTCTATGCAATCTTCCAGAAAGGCCTTTTGAAAAGGGGACCGGTGATGGTCCTTAATAACATCTTCTGGAGTTTTGTCTAAAGGAACCTCAGGATCTGGGGTCAGCCCTTCTTTCTCTTGAATAGAAGCTGTCTATGGTGAGAGATCTCTTTTGCTTCTTCTTTTTTTTTTTTTTAAGACAGTGTGGATATCTCTTTAAGGCTCAGAAAAATGGTGGCTGAAGTTCTTTGCCCTGGGGCAATTTGTCGAAATTAATTTAAGGTGCTGGACCGGTGGGGGCTAGGACTGTCTGAATCACTCCTTAAACAAGGCAAGTCTGCCCGGACACCTGCCCCCAATCAGGGCAGAGTGTCCCAAGTGCCTCAGATAAACTCCAGGTGTTTGGAGTTTTCAATTTGGAGTTTCTGCCAAGATGAGCTGAGCCCCACCCTCACTTCTGTCTTCCATGGAGTCCACTTTTTATCCCTCTGTCCAAGTTAAACAAACCTGATATGAAGTTCTTCAGAGATATCTGCAAGCAGTGTCCAAGTATTTCTGATTTCGTTGACTGGAAGATCAGTTCAGAGGCTTATTTTATTGTTGATTTGAGAGAAGATCGGAGGAGGACGCAGAGAGTCATGTTTTCACTTCGCCATCTTGGCTCTGCCCCCGTATCACATTCTTACATTTTTAAACAATGTGTATAGTGTGCATATCTTTTGAGGGTTTTTATTGGTTCATTGATGGATAGTTATTACTAATCTTTATATAAAATTAGATTCAATGGGTATAAGAAATAGTGTGATTTCTCAGAGAATTTTTGGCACGGTTTGTTAAAATCTATAAATGAACTCAGGGGTTGGTTTTCTGTATTTATATGTCAGTGAGAATGCCTTTTCCTTTACATAGTTTTATTGTATTGACTCACAAAAAATGTTCTAAGGGGAGATAGGGAAGAAAAGTTAATGTCTGTTTTTTTTTAAAATTCATTTCTACCTCTTATGTTATATAGCACTATATTCCCATTTTAAAGAGAGAAATTATTTTTGAAGCACATAATCTAAATTGAGGGGGAATTTTCTCTTTTATTTTGCCCCATGAATCATTAAGCTACGCCTCTGATATAATCACTTTGATAATCAAGATTTAAGTTAATTGATTCTTTTTTTTTTCATAAATGTTAATCAAAAGCAGAAAGTTTTTATCTAGGTCACCATACTGAACATGTGCCCTTCCAAGCCCAATCAACAGCGTTGTAGGTGTGAGGTATGACTGACACCAGCGATACCAGTTGTGCTATTCTTACCTTCTGGTTCATAGGTGAGTGAAAAAAATATAGAACTCATTTTCCTGTACAGGCAGATTCAAAAGAAAAACTAGTTCTCACTACTTTACCTAAATAAAAAGAAAAATAGTCCACAAACTCTACAAATTATTAAGCACTTTTTTGGTTTTACAAGTGTCAGATTTGTGGGAAAAAGAAATCCTTTTTGCCATTGAATATACAATGGAATTTTTGCTCAGTTTCATAGTCTTTTCTATATCATGATGAGAAATATTTTGAGAAAAAAAATCTAATATAAAAATACTATAGGATATAAAATGCCAATTTCTTTTTAGTTTCCTTTTTTGGAAAATCATAAGCATGTTGTGATTTTAAAAATACACTCTCTTGTAAAGAAGTTTAGCTATGTATCCCATTCAGTAAAATATATACTTTTTCCTAGAGAAAGAGCTAACTGTTTCATTGCTATAAATAATACTATACTGAAGAAAAGCATATTGCCATGAGAAAAAAATTACAAGAGTTTGAGAAATGTCACTTTTAAATTAAAAATGTCTTAAAATTCTAAATGTTATTATTCTGGAATAATGCATGATCTTTGTCATAGTTTATTTTAATGACTTTAATTGATATGATTTTCAAATAAAGATATTATGTTGATTCCAGTACATTGCTAGGGATGGAAAATGCAAAAAAGTATGTTATTTTTAAAAAGTAAATGTCTGGATAGGAAAGGAAAGAGTAAAAGTAAAGAGAGAGAGGGAAAGAGAGAAAGAGACAGAAGACAAAGACACAAATATAGAGAGGATGAAGGAAGGAAAGGAAAGGAGAGAGAGAGAGAGAGAGAGAGAGAGAGAGAGAGAGAGAGAGAGAGAGAGAGAGAGAGAGAGAGGGAGGGAAAGGACATGATTAATATCTGTCTTGAGAACAGTATCACTTACCATACAACTTTCTTTCATTAAATTCTGGAAGCATTATTCTTTAATTTTGCAGAGTGCCCTTGTTCTTATACTGGGACAAGGTGAATCAGATGGACTAATCACTATCTTCATATTCTTTAATTATCTTGAATACCTTAATCAAGTGCTGTAAGTCCTCTAGGATAAATAACCTCAGGTTTAGCAATCTATCCTCAGACAGGTCTGAGTATAGAGAATGCGTATTATTTAAATAACTTCAATTATTTAATGATGCATTTGCATTTTAATACAGATTTTGACCAGAGCACCTGAGACTTCCAATAAGCCTAGGATTTAAATTTTAAGGTAATTAAGACTGAAGCATATTGTGAAATTTCTCTTTGATCAATTTAATAAACTTGTTTACTGCCATCCACTCAGCATGGTTCATGCTCTGTACCATGAAAGAAAAGGGGACTTCCCTTTATTTCATCAGCTATTCAAAAATTAATAGTATAGTCCTGTTCATGAATACATTTTCATAGATATAATCTAAATCTCTCAGTTGTGTATCATGTGCAACAGAAAGAGAAAAGAGGGTGCCAAATCCATTAGCATTGACCCAACTTCATTAACTTCTGTTTTTCAAGGGAAGAGATATAGATAATTTGAGGAAGAGGCAATTGAATAAGAATCATCATCATTCCCCCTTTCCCCTCAAAAAAAGCCTCACAATAACAGAAAAACAAACAAAAAAGCTCAGACCAAAAAAAACCAAAAAACAAAAAAAACATTGTTCTTGCATTTTTTCATGTTCTGATTATGTATATTTTGGCTTAATTGATTTGTAGCTTGGTTATCTGAATCATTACAGTTGCAACATGCCCAGGCTTCTAAATGAGCAGTAGCCAAATCAGTTCCCATGTGTCCTAAGGTCAGACTCCAATCTCACTACACTCTCTGGGAATTTCATAAAAATATGAATTGGGACCAAAATTTTATGTTTTAGTCATCTGCATTTTATAGGATTGTATAAAAACAAATATCTCACTAAAAACAAAATCAGTTTTAGTAATGCAATTCCAGTCCTTTGTGGGAGTCACATGTCTGTGGTCACAGGTGCTTTAGTCTCCGAATTGGCAGATCATCCTTCTTCTGACGGAAAGAATCAACTTTAATATCACCTGAGGGTTAGAATTTGCAGAGATTCATTGTAGTTTAGGTTAGGCCTGTAATTCCATTTTTCAGAAGTCAAAAAGGAATAGAAATGGTCCTTTATTTCAGATGAAAAAACATAAATTTTGACAGAAAGAAGTAATGCCGTAACACATCATCTCCCAAATATGAAATAAAGAGTGGAAAAACTTTAGGTAAAAACAAAAACAAAAACAAACCTCATTCAAATTAATGCTATTCTTAAAAGTGTAAATTATTTAATCTCTTTAGCAACTCTCTTTAGAGGTCTATGTTAAGTATCAAGGTACATATGAATCTTAGGGAAGACATGGTCCCTACCTTCATGGGGTGTATGATAAATATAGACAATTGTAATACATGATAGTGGAAAACTAAATATGCTGTGTGAGATCTAAGAAGGAAGGGTAATAATAAGGGGATTCAGGAAAGACATCACAGAATTATAATTTAAACTGAAATGTTTAAGATAAGTAGGAATGAAATATGAAGATGGAAAGGAAAACTTGTGAACTTGAAGAAAACTTGTAGATCCTGAAAACTCTGGATCAGTTCAAGGAATACAACTTTACTGGAATTTAGATCAGAGAGAATTCAAATCATAGATCATTTGGTGTGAGGTAAGGATGAAAAAATAAAATGTTTCCAAATTATGGGAGCCTTGGAAGTTGTTCTCTTCCTTGAAATATCTCTATAACTTTCTCTAGTATCCCTTGCCATTATTTATTTTAATATTATGTCCTCCCTAGTCCAAACTATGTGATCCTGGTTATTCTTTAACAATTCATGTAATGTAAACTCATTGAGGTCAGGACTTCTCTTATTTGTTCTTTTTAATTTCAGACATGCTGCATAATTCTTGGCATATTTGGAAATATAAATGTAACTTTTCTTTGTATTTGAAAGAGATAATACTTAAGCAAACCATTGAGAATGTTTAGTATAGGAATAAAAAATGATCACAATGAATGGGACTGACCAAATGAAGTTTTCTCAAAGCCTATGAGACTAGGTCTAAGTCACATGATCCCTATTCCCAGAGGTCTTTAGAGCCAGATGATCAGACCTTGGACCCCAAATTGCTGGAAGTCACATGATCTCTAGACCTAGAGGTCTAAAGGTCATACCCTAAAGTCATTGACAGGAAGTTACAGGAAGTGATGTGACACACAGGAAGCAGACCATTAGTGAAGGATGGTTACTTCCTTTCAGTCTATCCAATGAAAAGGCTTGGTTTTTTTGCTATTTAACCCCTGACAAGCTTCTGACTTGTCAGATCCATGAGCACATGTTGGGAGCTGAAAATGTCTCCCAGGTGTGCCTGGGCCTTTTCCTGCAGGGACTAAATAAATGCCTTTTCTTTGTATCTAAAGATGTCTCTAATTAGTTAATTTGGGGAAAGGGGGAGTAGCACCCATCCCACACAATAATGAAAACGGTTGTACTTATGTACAGATGATTTCACACTCAATTGTTCTCTTATTGTTTTGTAATAATGAGTTATTTCCCCTCAACTAGTTAGTAGGGGAATAGGAACAATATATATATTTATTTATTTATTTCCTTTCCAGTATTTGGCAAGCAGTAATCTAACTTCATTATTCGATGAATGCTTATTGAAGTATAAGGAAGAAAATAATTTTTTTCTATTTAATTTTTTGGATTACCTGTAAAAATAAATTTTACATACATTTAAAATGTTTTCAGTTCCACTTTATCTCCTTCACTCCCTCCTTTTCTTTTTTATCTTCCTCTTTTTCCCTCTCATTCAGAGGTTCATCAGTTTAATAAAGGTAGCTCCTTTATGTGCAATCTTGCAAAATGGAATTCCATATAACAGATTATAATCAAAATTTTCCATTTTTATGCATAATGTTCTCCATCTTTTCTCATAAAACTTTCTCTTATCCATTGATCTGTCCAGAAAATTATTCTAATGTCGCCTAATTTATTTATGGTATAACTCTGTATGGCTAAATAATATAATCTAACTTGATATAAATTTCCATTTTATAGCTGAATTTATCCTGTTCGTATTCCAAGTTATGATTACTTACCGTATATTTTACTCCATCCCATGTTTTCCTCTTGTTTATCCATTTTAGCAAAAGCTAGGTTTCCTCCACTTAAATGCTCTTTTGAATCTCTTTTTTATGAGATAATTTACCCCATTCATCCTCTTCCTTTCTCTTTTTTTTTTCAGTACATTCCTCTTTCTCACCCCTTAATTTTGTTTTTTTAAGATATCATCCCATTGTATTTAAGTCACACCTATGCCCTCTGGCTATGTCTAATTGCCCTAATAATTAGAAATTTCTTAGAAGTTACAAATATTTTCTTCCCATGTAGAAATGTAAACAGTTTAATCTTATTAGTGTCCTTATTTCTCTTTTCTGTTTACATTTTTATACTTTTCTTGAGTCTTATATATAAAAGTCAAAATTTCTACTCAGCTTTGGTTTTTCAACAAAAATGCCTAAATGCCACTATTTCATTACATATCTCCCCCCCAAAAAAATACTGTACTTACTTGAGTAAACTAACATCCTTGTACTTCCAGAATTTCTAAAGCCCTCTAACTCTTTAGTTTAGAAAATGCTAAATCTTCTGTTAAACCAACTATGGTTTCATCATTTTTGAGTCTTCCCCACCCCTGGTTATTTGAAATATTTTCTCCTTGAGCTAGGCATTTTGAGAAATAATTCATTTGGACCACTACTTTTTCTCTAATCAGTATTAAGCAGTTTGATATGATTCCATAGGGGTACTGATTATATATGTACATATATATATAAGTATATATATGTACATATATATAATATATATATATATATATAGTCTTAGAACTATAAACTGCTGATTGTTAATTTAACTTGCTTGGTTATAGAAAGCTAAATAGAGGCCCTCCACCCTTGTTTTTCATTGTAATGGCTATCTGCCCCTGCATGGCAAAGGTGATTCAGTTACATGGAAAATGCCCCAACTTATTTCTGTATCTCCAGATCACCTTTTCTTGTCCAAGATGAGCTATGCATCATCATGTCCTCTTAGTCAGTGGAGATGCCCCATGCTTTACCCAACCAATGGCCCCCTGCTGATGTACTGTTTCTAACTGATGCAATATTTTTTGTCTCCTGAAGGAAGGAATATAAACCAGTGACATTCTGTACTTTTTACGACATCTAAAGAATGTTCAGGTATCAAATCTGGTATGAAGTCTATGAAAGTAAGATCTGTGAAGAATGGTGCATCACAGATCTATGAGGAAGGTCTGAGGTCCACTTCATAAAAGGGAAACATGGACCCTTTACTACCATGGGCTCAGAGCTCTGTCTCAATATCTCTTATTGTAGCTTGGTCAATTATTATCCTTGTATATTTACGGGAATTTTCATTTTGGGATCACTTTTAGGAGATGATTGGTAGATTCTTGAGATTTTTACTTAAATATCTTCTCCTAGGATATTGATGTAGTTTTTCTTGATGATTTCTTGAAATATGATATCTAGGTTCTATTTTTTATCATTACTGTCATGCAGTGTAGTAATTTTTAACTCTCCTCAATCTATTTTTTTTAGAGAAGCTGTTATTGTTTTTTTCCTACAAGATAATCCAATGAGACATTGTTCTAATTTTTATTTTATTTTATCATCTCTTGATGTGTCCTGGAGTAAATAGCTTCTGTTTGCCCAATTCTAATTTTTAAGATATTTTTTTTCAGAGAGCTTTTGTGCTTCTGTACTTCCTTTTTCATGGAGCCAATTCTTTTTAAAAATTTTATATACTTTTTAATGTTCATATCATGCATGTACATTTATTTTTTAGATATTTACAAATGAGTCATATTGAGAGAGAAAAAGCTCTTAAAAAGGGAAAAACCACAAGAAAGGAAAAAAGAAGAAAAACAAAGATGAAAATAGTGTGTACATTGATTCATCTTCAGTCTTCATGTTTCTTTCGCTAGATATGGATGGCATTTTCAATCCAAAATTTATTGGGATTGTGTTGGTTGACTGAATTGCTGAGAAGAACCAAGTTTATCATAGTTGATCAACACAAGCTATTGTTGCTGTGTACAGTTTTTTTCCTGGTTTTGTTTGCTTCACTCAGCATCACTTCTTGTAAGTCATTACAGACTTTTCTATAATCAGACTGTTCATCATTTTTTATACAATAATATTCCATTGTTTTCATATAACATAACTTTTTCAGCCATTCACCAATTGATGGGCATCTATTCATTTTCCATTTCTTTTGCCACCACAGAAACAACTGATACAAACATTATTGTACATGTGAGTCCTTTCCCTTTTTTATGATCTCTTTAGTATATGGACCCAGTAGAGACACTGCTGGATCATAGTTTCATAGCCCTTTGGGCATAGTTCACCAACATCATCATTGCCATCACTACCAATATTATCAACATCAGAATAGGTATCACTACTATCCAACTTTTTATATCATCATTATCAACAAACTGCATCAAAACATACTGCAGTTATTTCCTTTTTCCTTATTGTTGTATTCACCTTCATCATTTTAATCAAAATGTCATCATTTTTGCCTTTGCCATTGTCTTTAATCCTGTCACAATCACTGTTTCAGTTAATATCAATTGGTTCTAGTCATCAATATTACTGTCATGAATACTGAAATATTTTATATAATTCCTATTGTTGTTAGCATTCCTGCTTTCACCTTATGTTCATCATAGTCAGGGTTATGGTTCTTGTCATCTTGGCCATTACCATCACTAGACTTTTAGGTTTTGTCATCATCACTATTGGCAATATTTTAATTAATATTATAACAGTTACCATATCAATTATCATTATTACTCTACTTATAATTGTCCTGGATTATCAATGCTATGCATATATTGGTTGTCATTATTTTGATATGTTGTCTCATAATTGCTGGCACCAATCACTAAGACCTGATTGTCCTTGTCTTCACTTTCATCATCCTTAGCAGTCTGGTATGCAAGTAGAAATGTGAAAAACACCAAAGTATCTTTAAATTTTTGTACTTGAAATTGTACTTGAAAACTTTGGGCTGCTAAGAAAAATCAATGAATTCTTCATCATAACTCTATTCATATTCACGGCTATCAGTGTCACTTGAAGATGATACAGCAAGATCCTGGGCCAGAATGTAGTCTAAATACAATAAATATTCATCATATTTAGTTTGACTTAACTCTCATTTTGATGTTCTTTTTTCTTTTCCTTTTCACAACTTTATTCACTTTTTTCCATCAATTTTCTAGGTGTTAACTCAAAGCTTTCAGGCTGAGAAAGTGGAGGTAAATTTTGTATATTCCACTTTTTCCCAGCAATTTGACTTTGATGTGGTACTTGGAGGCTTCTCAGTCAGACACACAAGCCAAATCATAATATAGATTATAAGCAGAAATTTCTCAGATAGATGATTCATATACTTTTGATGTCACATAGACCATAGCTCAGAAGAGCAGATGAATGAGGTTGCTTTGATTTTTTTTAATTGCATAATGAGTCTTAAAAAATTTAATAGTATAACTCTTCATTGTACAAATATGGAGTGCTTACTTTTGGGGATGTGAAAGTAAAAGGTTTGTTTCTTTTATCTCATTTAATATTGTTAAGGTAACAGTTATTCTTCATGCTCTTCATCTTCATCCTTATGATATACTTTCTACAAATATATTTACATATAAGCTTTTAAAGTGCTTATCATTGATTTACCAATCTTTAATTTAGGAAAAGCAATAAATAACCTAGTGACTAAAATCATGGATGAGAATATTCTTTGTCCCCAGAGCTAGATACATTCTGAGCTTGTCTTAGGGTTTTTATAGTGTTCTCTAAAAAATAAAAAATAAAAAAAATAAAAAAATAAAATAGTATTTCAGAATGACAAAATTTTAGGTTGTTAGGGGGAAAGAAAGCATCAAATAAAACATTTCTGAATCCTTGACGACAATCACAACATTGGAAACTAAGTCCTTCCTAAAATCAAAATGGAATAAAGACTTCCTACATTGAAATTTTGTGTACCATATTTGTTCTTTCTACTGCGTTCTTTTTTCTTCTTACCTCAAAAATTTTATAAAGTATATTTGTGTTTTCTAGGCCAAAGGCCTTAATCTATTTTTAGTTTTGTTGTTAGAATTCAGGAAACTGCTTCCTTCCGGGGGTGGAGCCATGGTGGTGGAGATCAGACAGGAGTCTCTGTAACCTCCTCTAACCTTCCCTCAAACCAACAACATATGAAGCCTCTAGACTGATTTTGAACCAAAATAATCCACAATATCTGGAGGACAACATGATTCTAGAAGAAGATACTCTGGAAGAACCTCAAAACAGGTCTGTTTTAATTGGGCAGGTGGGTGGTCTGCTGAACCCAGACTGCAGCGCAGGGAGACCGGGGAAGGGAGCTGGAACAGGAGTCAGAACAGGAGTGGGAGCATTGTGCTTTTCACACACCTGGGAGTCTTCTTCAGGCCTCTTGGGCCAATCTGTCCTGATTGTGGGCAGGTGGCTTGGAGGGTCTGCCTTTTGAGGGGGATAGATTGTGAACCACTGAACCCCTGATGAGCATCGGACCTAGCTGCCATTACACAGCACCTTAAAGCAATCAATCAATCAACAGGACTGATCAGCACTAGAAATAATTCAATCAGCCTAAGTGAAATGGAGGAATATCTACAAAAATATAGGTTGCCCAGATTAACAGAAGAGGAAATAAATTACTTAAATAGTCTCATTTCAGAAAAAGAAATAGAACAAGTCATTAATCAACTCTCTAAGAAAAAATCCCCAGGACCAGATGGATTTACATGTGAATTCTACCAAACATTTAAAGAACAACTAACTCCAATATTATATAAACTATTCGAAAAAATAGGGAATGAAGGACTCCTACCAAACTCCTTTTATGATACAGGCATGGTACTGATACCTAAACCAGGTAAAACAAAAACAGAGAAAGAAAATTATAGACCAATCTCCTTAATGAATATTGATGCAAAAATCTTAAATAAAATGTTAGCAAAGAGATTACGGAAAATCATTCCCAGAATAATACACCATGACCAAGTAGGACTTATACCAGGAATGCAGGGATGGTTCAATATTAGGAAAACTATTAACATAATTGACTATATTAATAACCAAATTAACAAAAAACATATGATAACCTCAATAGATGCAGAGAAAGCATTTGATAAAATCCAAAATCCATTCCTATTAAAAACATTAGAGA
>JAJPUD010012861.1:0-33467 GCA_023553655.1 Myrmecobius fasciatus
CCAAAGGGACATAAAACTGTGCACACCTTTTGATCCAGGATTCCACCTCTAGGTCTGTATCCCAAACAGAGCATAAAGGAGGGGAAAGGGCCCATATGTACAAAAATGTTTGTTTGTAACGGTTCTTTCTGTAATGGCAAGGAACTGGAAATTGAGTGAATCTCCATCAATTGGGAAATGGCTGAATAAGTTATGGTATGTGAGTATAATGGAATTTTATTGCTCTATAAGAAATGATGAGCAGGCTGATTTCAGAAAAGCCTGGAAAGACTTAACATGAACTGATTTTGAGTGAAGTGAGCAGAACCAGGAGACACTGTGTACAGTAACAGTAAAGTTATGTGATGATCAACTATGATAGACTTAGATCTCAGCAATTCAAAACAATTCCAATAGATTTGGGATGGAAAATACCATCACATCCAGAGGGAGAACTATGGTCACTGACTGAAAATCAAAGCATTCTATTTTCTTCTCCCCCCACTTTTTTTTTTACTAATTTTTCTTTCATAACACGATAAATATGGAAATATGTTTAATTGTACATGTGTAACCTATATTAGCTTGTTTGCTGTTTGGAGGAATTGGGAGGGAAGAAAGAGGGAGAAATAATTCCACTAGCAAGATGAATTCAACTTATCCTAAGAACAAATTACCCTTCCTCCCAATACTCATGGGAAGTCCCAAGGCTATATGATACTGCCTGGAGACTCAAAGAAAGAGAAAGAAATGGAGAGGATTCTTTCCCTTTGTAAAAGCCCATCTGATCTTCTCAATTACCACTATCTCTTGGTGATTTCATCAACAAACAAAAGTTGATGGCTTCATCAATTCCCAAAGTGCCATTCCACATTTAGTCACCAAGAATGGCCAAGAACTTCATTAGCTTCATTAACTCTCAAGCGCTGACTCACATTTGGTCTGCAGAAATCAGCAATGAGAGTTATGTCCATGTTTTGTTTATTCCCTGGTTATATGTATATATTGACTCAACACACACACACACAAAACTAAAATAATAGATTGAAACATAAAAGAATCAGTGGCATAAGGCAAATGGTTATTTTCAACTTATAATAGGCCGTGCTAATATTTTAATTACCCTTCAATTTTACTTTCAACTAATTCTTCTGATGACAATTTGCTAGAAGATAATTCACTTTTAAAATATTAAATATTAAAAATTATACTATATAGTTGTTTTCTTGCACCAGGAACACCTCCCTGGGTTGTCATTGAAAGGAGTTATAAAAGTGTAAATGTTTTAAGGAAAGAATATCATTATCTCTGTTTAGAAAAAATATTCACAAAAGTTTTTGAGAATGACAAAATATTTTATAAGCATTTTACTTATTACTCATCCTAACAATACTCCCAGGTTAGAAGGATAAAAACTGAGACAAATATGAATGATGGCACAAAGTACTTCTCAAATTGTTAGCCCTTTGGATGTCTCCAAAGAGAGGTGGCTACATGGCACTGTAAGACTGGAATCAGGAAGGCCTGAGTTCAGATCCAGTCTCAGACACTTACTACACTTCGTGATGTTAGGCAAGTCACTTAATTTTGTCTGCCTCAGTTTGGAGATAATAATAGCACCTAAATCATCGGATGATTGTGAGAGCAAGTAAGATATTTGTAAAACATTTATCATAATTCCTAGCAGATAGCAAATAACTAATATTTGCTCTTTCCATCCCCATCACATGCTGCTTTTTATTACATCTATTTCTGTATATATCATAACTTTTATTAGAATATGAGCTCCTTAAGGGAAAGAGCCACATTTCATCTCAATAATCTAGCGCCTAGTAAAAGTACCTAGAACATATTGGTCATATTGCTTAATTTGGTAAGCTTGTCCTACATTGGGTTGTTGTCCTACATTTATAAAGAAGTTGTTGTATCAGTATATAGATAATAAACATTTTTCTTAGAATAGAAGAATAAAAGTTCAATATTTTTAGATACTCTATATATGTTACCACCAAAGAAAGAAAGGCCATTAGCATTTAAAGATCAGATACCATTAATTCAATGTCAATGTACTTTCAAACTAGAAACAATGGTCACTAAATCTTAACTAGTTTCAGATCCTCACCTATCTAAAGGACTCTATCCATCTAATTGTTGACTATAGGCTGCTTTTTTGCTGAGCAAATTAAAAAGAGCCTATGTTTCCTATAAATTATAGGAATTAATCTGTTGGAAACCTGAAATATAAAAACATAATTTTGGTTAACTCAAACAATTATCAAAGTAAAAAAAATGTTTCTAAGTTTTCCTAAAAGATTCCAGGTCAAAATAATATGTTAGTGGTCATATTTTCCCCTTTATTTCTAACTCACATGGTTAATGGAGTGTTAGTTTGCTATTTCTTTTAGGTGATGATTACTACAAACATGACATCTTGTTTCAAGATTTTCAAAGAATGAGAATACAATAAAGGAGTTTTAATAATAAAATGCTTAAATTTTTATTAAATACAATTTGATCTTCCTCTGATGATTCAAAAGGTACTTCTGAATCAAGAAACAATGTAATATTCCAAAATATTACATTATTAATTAATTATTTAATTAATTTAACTAAATAATTAATTATTCAAAATATCTGCTATGGCATATCTTAAAAGATGCTCCTTATAATCAACCAACTTACTTTTCGTTCACAAATAAAAAATGTAAATAAATCAAAATACAGAGGGGGAAAATCTGATTGAGATGTTTATATTTAGGATAAATATTCATTTGTTATTTACATGACAGATGTATGCAAACATATTATTCTTCATAAAAATAATCCTATTCTTAGAGTGTTTTTAACTAGTTTCTATTAATGTTTTCTGTTTCTTACATCATCATAGTTATTTCCAGAATCCTTCCTTCACACCATCCTAAAGAGCCATCCTATATAAAAATAGTATTTTAATATTAAATCAATATAATTGAATAGTACATTGAAAAGATACAAAAACATGTGTCATGTGTACTACTTATAAACCTCACACTTTCATAAATTGGTGGATTCTGGATGCTCTCATGTCTCTAGAGTGTTGTTTGATTTTTATAATTTTGTTATATTCACATCTGATTTGTTGATATGTGATTGCTCTTTCCATTCACATCATGGTAGTTATTGTATATATTGTTTTCTTGACTCTTCACTGCTCCATACATCGCTACACGATTCTCTGTGAATGAACATGTTATTTCTTATGACACATAATATTCTATTTATATGTCACACTTTGAATAGACATTCTCCAATTGATAAAAATATAATATTTTCCAATTTACTGCTATCACAAAAAAAAGCTATAAAAAATAATTTGTTATACACAGGGACTTTCTTTCAATTGATAGCTTCCTTGGGGGGTAAGTTCAGTAATGCAGTCTTGGATTCAAAAAGTATGGACAACTTAGTCACTTCAGTTACATAATTCTAAATTGCTTTTCAAATGGTTGTATCATTTTACAACTCCACTAAACTTTATTGATAAGCCTATCTTTCCACAACCTTTACAATATTAATGACTGCCATATTTTATCACCTTTACCAATTTTCAGAAAGTGAAGTAAAACCTCAGGATTGTTTTGATATGCATTTTTCTTCTTAATTATGATTTTAGAATATTCATTTCTTCATGTGTTTGAGAATATTTCACAATTATTATCCTTGGATCACTAATCTATTGGTATCCCTCAGCTTCAGGATCCTCTTCTCCCTCTAAATTACTTTTCTTGGTGATCTCTTCAAAAAAATTGGATTTTATTACCATGTTTATGCTGATGATTCTCAAATCTACCTGTCTAGTCTCAATTTATCTGCTGACTTTCTATCTTGCATCTTCAATTACTTTTCAGACATTTCAAATGCTTTCTCAGTGATTCCTCAGAGAATCATTTGTGAAGTACCATTTCTTTGATCACAGTTTTATAGAATTCTCCAATAAATCCAGAAGGAGGTGGTGGTGGTGGTGGTGATGAGTGGTAAGGTGGTGGCGATTGATTCCCTCAACCCTTTTGATGGGTATTTCATTAAACAGCTAAATGGCACAATTGGTATTTCTTGCAATATAGAATATATATGTATATGTATATGTGTGTGTATATATATATATATATGTATGTATACATATATATACACATATATATATATATGGATAGGTCTGAAGTCAGGAAAACTTGAGTTCAAATCTAACTTAAAATATTTACTAGCTAGGGGCAGCTAGGTGGTGCAGTGGTTAGAGCACCAGCCCTGAAGTCAGGAGGACCTGAGTTCAAATCTGGTCTCAGACACTTAACATTCCCTAGCTGTGTGACCCTGGGCAAGTCACTTAACCCCAATTGCCTCAGCAAAAAGCAAAAAAAAAAAAAAGATATTTACTAGCTAAGTGATCCTGGGAAAGTCAATTCATCTCTGCTTAAATTTCCTCACTTTAATATGAAGATGATAATAAAATCTACTTCGCAGGGTCATTATGAAAATCAAATGAGATAAAAATTGTAAAATTCTTAACACAGTATCATAAATTTTATGCACCTAAATTTTGGCTTTTATTATCATTATTAGGTCCCTTAAAGCAAGGTTTATTTCATTTTATGAGATGAGATTACTTAAAATCTCTTCTGGGCCTTCCAATAATCCAAATATTTTATATTTTTGAAGAAAATCCTCTATTTCTTTTGTATTCTCAATTTTGCTAACATATAACTGCATAGTGTGGTCTTTTATGTTTTTATCTCATCTGGTTTTGTTGTGATTTCATTTTGCTCATTTACTTGATTTATTGATTTGATTTTCTAACTTAATATTTTTAATCTCTAATTAGTTAAAGAATAATATTTTAGCTTAATTTATCATTTCTATGGGGTTTCTGTTTCTAATGTATTTTTCTCTGATTTTTAGTATTTCCTCTTTTGTGTTTATTTTAGGTTGATTTATGTTTGGCTCTCTGTTTTTAAAGTGCTAAGAAATATGTATATTCTTTTCCATCACATTATAAAAATTACATATCTTTAAACTCCAGTTTTTCCAACAGTTTGTTCTGTTTCATGTTTTCCCTTTTGTTTATCTTTCCATTAAATGATCCAAAACTGCGAGAAGGATATTGAAGTCTCTCTTCACTTTTATATTAGTCTATGTGCTCTTGTAGCTTAATGTTTTCTTTATGAATTTGGATACTAAGATATTTAGAACATATAGGTTATTACTAATATTGATTTGTTTATAGTTCCTTCTATCATAATGTAATTTCTTTGTTTACCCATTTCATTTAATGTTTTTGACTTTTCAAATTGCATAATTGATACTCCTACTTTTTTTGGATGTACTTAATATATAGAATTTTTTTCATTCTTTAAATTTAATTTTGTGTATGTCTTGATTTTTTAAATTTGTAAGCAACAGATTTTAGAGTGTGGTCTTTTTGTAAGCAACAGATCATAGGGTGTTTTTTTTCTTATCCAATCTATTTTTTTGTTTATTTTAATTGTTAATCCGTTTATATTTAAAGTTATGAGCATTGTGTTTATATTTTCTTCCATTTGTCTCTAATATTGGGGTTTTTTCTCAAGTTATGATTTTTCTCTCTTCTCTGGTAAACTATTTTTTTCAGTTAGTTTAGTTCATTCTCTTTTAGGAGGGCCTTACTTCTGATTCTCCCCTCCCTTTAACTACTCCATTACCATTAGGATTTCACTTAATATTTGCTTTTAGTTTCTTGATTTTTATCTTTTCATCTAATCCTTCTCCTTTTTTTCCTTCTCACTTCAGTAAATTTCTTTTTCCTCTTGTCCTCTTCAACTAGTCCTCTTCATTATTTTTAAAAATTGCATTCTTCATGCTCCTTCCCAAAGAGGATTTTTCTCATTTTCTTCATTATTCTCTTCTGTTTACCCTAGATCCACATTATCTAATTCAACTGTAATTATCTATTCTCTCTATTTCTTATGCAATTAAAGAATCCAAGGTATCCATTCTAGACTCTCTTTTCTAGGCAAACTCTACCACTGCCATATAGAACTTGCCCCACTGATGCCCTTTTTCCATTTTATCTCACTTCCAGAACAAAGTCAATTCCTGTGAGTGAGAGAAAAGACACTGCTCCATGATATGACTGTACTACAATCACATTGATTATAAACTCACCATTGATCTTTACCCTACTACTATTTGCTTTTTTTTCCATTTATCCCCAAAATCACCTATTGGTATCCATGTCCTCCAACTACCTCAGGTTGGAATCAAATGATTCCAAGAGTACAAACCCTTCACACTTCCAAGATAGAATAAGTGATTTTTTTTCAAGCATCAAATGGCCCTGACCAGACTCAGCACAATGTCCACATTTCCTTTCACAGAATATCTTTCTTCCCTCATGGGAACATTTTTCAATAGAACCTCTTCCCACTACCAAAACAAGGTCTCTCTCTGCCCCTACCTTCTTTACTCTGTCCCTTACTTCTCATCCATTCCCCTGCAGGTTCCTAATATTACAGGATCAACCTTTCCTCATTGATAGCACTTGATATGAATAGTGTACATCACAACTCCCCTCTATCTCTTGTTTCCCTCTTTCATTTATTCTCCCATTATGTAATATAGTACCACCAAAAAAAATAGTATGCCTATAGGCAGAGTGTCCCCAGATTCTGTCCATAATGCCCCCTATCCACCTCTTCATTGTTAACCACATCTGACTCCTGCCTTCATCCTTGTCTCTTTGTGTACACTTAGAAAGATGACTCCTACTTGGTCTCTCTGTTATCTCTCTATTGCTGTCCCTGCATTCATTCATCCCTCTGGCATTTCTGTTGTTTGGGATAGTGAACAAATAAATAATCTTTTCAGATTTAGTATTCTTTCTAAAAATGTTTCAAATGTATCTTTATTTTCCTTCTTTTTAGATAAGTCATTCTGGATTCCATGGTTCTTTATAACACATTATTTGATTACCTCTTGCATTTTTCTGATGGGTGAAGAATAGTTTTGAATTGTTTGAATTTACTTTCACTTATATGTATAAATCTTTCTCCTGTTTGCTTGCAGAACTAGTTTCTGAAATTAATTATAAAATTTAGCAATTACTTGACATTTATTGTATGACCCTGGACAAGTCATTTATCTCTGACTGCCTTAACAATATATGCCTTGGAGTTTATAAGTCTTTATTTTTCCTTTTTGAGGCAATTTATGAATTCTTTCAATTGGCATTATTTCATTTTCCAAGTTAAGAAGTTCTGGGAAGTTCTTTTCAATTATTCCCCACATTGTGGTATTAAGGTCTTGTTTTTGTTTTTGTTATTATCCTGTTGTGTTCTTTTGGATCCTTAGGTTATCTCCAAATAGCCATCTTTGAAATAAGTATGTTTTGTGTAGATATCAATTATATTTTCTTTTAATAGTATTGTCTTTTGTTTTCTTTCTTCTAGATTATCTTTTAACTCTGTGTATTTATATTCCCACTCTATTGTTCTCTCTTTTGTTTCTTTAGAGAGACTTATGATTTCAGAATCCATGGGGTTTTTTTCTATTCAAACCATTATTTTTTCTATGCAGGACTTAAATTCAACTCTCATTCATTTCTCTTTTAAACTACTCAGAAACAGCATCTTTTGATTTCACATTCTTCTCAAATTGTACAGGGTCCTCTATCTCTCCAAGTGTTGCATCACTTTTCCTTGTGTTATTTATTCATAGATTCTTAAACTGATTTACTAGATATGGAAGTCATATTTCCTCCTGATGTTAAAGTTTTCCCTCTTGATTTATCTATATATTGAAAGACTTTGAGTTTTCTTCTTCCTGAGGAATTTTTCCTCCCTTATTTTCTCTTACAGCTCACTGTCTCATACCCTCCCTTCTGATAATGGTTTCCTTGAGTACTGAATATCAAAGCCTCTCAGTCTTTTCTCATATTGGTCAAGTCCTGGTTCACTAAGATAGTTCTTTGCCCCAAGTAATTTGGGATGGGGAGGATGTACACAGAACTGGTCCTACTGAATACTGAACTCTTTTCTTCACACATACACACACACACAATGACTATTTCTGGTTTTTGTCCCACTCTCCCTATTCCTCAGTTCTCTGGTCCAGCACCAGTAGTTTAGAGAGCTACCTTACTGATGCTATAGGGTTTATTTCTGTAGTTTAGCCTCCAAATGTGATGTAATGTTAAGCTCTATTTTAAACACATGTTCTGCTTCTTTTGTTCTTTTCTCAGATCTCCTGCAAAAATCTTTTGCAGTGCATATCACTGCCTGATGGAGCACTGGCTATGTGGCCCAGCAAGCTTTACCTAGAACATTGCCAGAGTATTGATCATGCCTGTTTCTCACAACTTGAACAAGCTTCTGTAAACTGGAATCAAGATCTCCCTAGCAATAGAGAGGGAAGTATGACCAAGATTTGAGAGTCCATTCTTTTTGTTTGATTTTTCTTTATTTGGTGGATCCATATGTTGGACTTTGGATTAGTTAGTGTAGACTTGCTGCTGGCAGCAAAAAAAAAAAAAAAAAAAAAAAAAAGATGGAGGAGGGATGCTGTGAGCTCAAGGAATTAATTCATGAGTTATTTTAATTTGGGATTTTAAACTTTCCTTTGGATTTTGGATATCCTATATGATGAAGACAGCTGAAGGTACTTTATCTTTTATACATAATTTCTATTTTAGAGACATTAAGGGGATCAGAGAAAATGTCTAGTCTTCCATCTTGATCAATTGGCTTCAGATTTAATCTTTAGTAGTTCAAAACACAATGATTTTTTCTCAATTGTCTTACATTTTCCTTAATTTATTTTGGGGGTTTATTTTATTGTGCATAAGAGATGACTCATCTCACTCGAATTATTATAAATCTTCCATTTGAATAAAGTAGAATCATAAAATATAGAAACTATAGAAAGTTTTAATTTAATTCATATCATCTTCAAGGTAGTTTTCCAAAACTTTGTTATGTATTTACCACAATAACACTCTGAAGTTACCAATAATCTACAACAAGTTATTATTGCTTAAGTGCTGCAAAGTACAATTGTTTTAGAGTTTCCATCATTCAATTATTGTTGAAAAATCCAAGCCAAGTTGGTAATGACTTTCAATCAATCTCATCTTTCAACTTTTCAATTGAATGACCTTTGTGAAGCTAATTGTAAGCTCAGCCCATTTCCTAGGCAACAGCTAGCAACATCACAAAATTCAGTGTAAAAAAGAGCTTCCCTTCTTGGAAATCCCAATCTAGATGCCAACAACAAAATGCCAAAGATTAAAGGGAAAAATAAAACTATTGCCCTCAGAGGTTACAAGGACATAATCAGTGAAAGGAAATGTAGTCAGTCTCACTAAGAGATATTAAAAGACTTTAAATGTTCTTTTAAAAAAAAGAGTGAGTATAATAAAACAAATAAAGCATTGTTATTGCAAAGTGTCTCTCAATTCCAAATTAATTCATTTTAAGTCATGCTCAGAAATAAATCTGAAAATGTTAATGTTATAAAAAGTGAAGACACTTTGCAATAATAAATCTGAAAATGTTAATATTATAAAAAGTGAAGAAGGAAAAGGGATTGTTTATTTCCAAAACACCTACTGAAGCCTTTTGAAAAATTAGGAATGGTGACTAGACCTACGAGTTCTTCTGTATGGGGGACTCCCAGGTAAAGAAACTCCTTCTATCAATGCAGATCAGCATCTTCTTTACAAGATACAGAATTAGAGAATTGTTGAGAGTATCACTTCTCAAAATGTGGTTCAGCAACCACTGAGAATCCCCAAGACAGTTTCATTGGCTACATGAGGACAAAACTAAAGATAATTTCACATTCTAATATTCATTTCTAATATGTTCTGAGACCAAAAGGTTTGAAACCCACTAGCTGAGCTCACTGAAAGCTTAAATTAATTGCCCACAGTCACACATCTAGAATATGTCAGAAGCAGGACTCGAACCTAGTTTGGAAGGTGACTATTTACTCCATCATTCTACTTCTTTCTAATATTAGTTTACTCTTGGTTTTTATTTTTAAATTTCTTAGATTTAAATGCTTATGGGCAACATAAGCATTTTAGTACTTCAAGAGAAAAATGAAAATCTATATTGGTCATTTCAAATGATTTGCTTATTCTTAAGACCAATATGTACCAAATACATTGATCAGAAACATTTCTTTTTTTTATTTTTTGGAAGCAATTGGGGTTAAGTGACTTGCTCAGAGTCCCACAACTAATAAGTGTCTGAAACCAGATTCAAACTCAGGTGTTCCTGACTCCAGGGTTAGTGCTCTATCCATTGCACTATCTGCCCCAATCTGAAATATTTCTTAAGAAAAAAAAATAATAAACTAGATCATGTTTTTTTCATCCCAATTCACTCTTCAACAAGGTGCACACATTTTTTTTTCTTATTTAACATTATGCTTTTCTTCTTGGATCAGCTAAGAGAAGTAAAGAAACAATGTAGTAGAACTGAATTGGTTTTGAATTTGGCATTCAAGGACTCCTAGATTCAATTCCTAATTCTGTCTTCTACCGGACTTCAGTGGAACCACAGAATCTCTCTGTGCTTCAGTTTCCTGATCATCAAAATGAGAATACCATACTAGAGGACTTCTAAGATCCCTCCTTCCAGCTTTGAATCTACGAGACTATGATGAGAACCAATACAGTTTACAAAAGTAGTTATGAATTTGTGAGTGATTCTACTATTAATCATCCTTTTCCCACCCCCACCCCCAAGCAGACTGGAGAAGTATACTTCCACTACCAACCAGGTATATAAACCCAGGAAAATAGTAAGAACTGAATAAATATTTGTTGTACTGAGTTAAACCCCATGCTGGAGAACAGAACTAATACCCACCTGATGGGCTAGCTGCATTATTTTCATCTTTTCCAATATGTACTGGTGTTTCAGGTGAAATGATCTGACCTGCAGCATATCCAAATCAATGTGTACTAGTGAGCCATGATGTAAAGGGGCTCGATTATATAAACTCTTTCACAAAGGCATTTCTTAAAGAGAGCCAAGTTTGGGGATTTGGGAAGTCTATTTTACTGTCATCTGATGCAATCAGAGAGATATTTCATATTGCCCATCTGGGAGCACAGTAGAGAAAATTCTTAATTAAATCCAATAAATCTTTTGCCTCTGACATCTTGTGGTGCAATGAACAGAGCCCTTGATTTTAAGTTAGAGGCACTGGATTTGAATCCTAGCTCTTCCATCTATTAGATCTGTTTCCTTGGAAAGATTAATCTCTCTAGCCCTCAATTTCCTCATGTAGGAGATGAGGGATTTCAATGTGATCTCAGAGTTGACTTTCAACTTAAAAGCCATGACCCATTATCCTCCAAAAATTCCTATACAGTTTCTTACCTTTCTGGTTTTTTGTTTTGGGTTTTTTGTAAGGCAATTAGGGTTAAATGACTTGCCCAGGGTCACAAAGCTAGTACGTGTTAAGTGTCTGAGGCTAGATTTGATTTAGGTCCTCCTTATTCCAGAGTCCATGCTCTATCCACTGTGCCATCTACCTGCTCCTACCTTTCCGGTTTAAAAAAAAAAAAAAGCTAAGACTTTTGATCTAAAAGATAAAAACCACCATCTAAATTTTACCTAAAAAATTATACTTAGTTCAAAAGTATCTTTTATTATTGTTATATAATACCTAAGGGTTTGGGGGAAGAGGCATCGTTTTAGTAAGAAATCAAGTGAATGATAAGATCACAGCTTTAATAAAACTGCA
Organism: Myrmecobius fasciatus; assembly: GCA_023553655.1. Taxonomy (NCBI): domain Eukaryota; kingdom Metazoa; phylum Chordata; class Mammalia; order Dasyuromorphia; family Myrmecobiidae; genus Myrmecobius; species Myrmecobius fasciatus. Next base: position 11,746 of record JAJPUD010012861.1, read on the forward strand.
GAAATTTATATATAGAATAGGCAATGACAAGGGCTATAAATTTTTTACTGTGATAGTGATAGGCACAAATCTCCTTCCCCCAAAAAAATATCAGTTAAAAATAATGATGTCTTTTCTTCCATAAGCCCTGTGTAATGTACTATAGATATACAACATTAATGACAGTGAGTTACTGAGACATATATGCACTTAAGTTGCCAAAACACCCATCAAATTTAATGACACTCTCTCTGTGTGGACAGATTAATCACTATTAATTCAATATAATGACGCAAATAAGAAAAAAATTGTTTAAAAAGTCCATATGATTATCTGGCTAAATTAGACAGGACCTATTTTGTGAAATATTGGACATATTTAATTTTTTAATGATTAAATTAGGTGAAAACATGCCAACTGTGTTTCATGGTACCCACTTAGCTCTGCCTTCATATTGACACTTCCTTGATTTTGAGGTTGATCTAAGTTTGTTTGGCAAATTTCATCTTCTATCAAGCCAAATAATGAATCAAATGTCAGTACTTTCTGGCACAACCACACTTAATTGCTTGGACTTGGGTTAGTTGAAAGAAATAAAGCCAGCAAAACTTGCCAGGAAAAAATACAGTAAATTTAGCACTTACTGCTTTGAGGTCTTCATTAACATAAGTATCATTCATTATAAACTTGGGGTAGCCAACCTTTGCCAGAACAGCTCTTGCCTTGAAAAAGAAGAGAGAAAAAGAAAGTCAGAATTTGATCATTTAAACCATCTGTAATAAAAAATACAATATTCTCAAAAAGGTTACTTTCATCTGAAAATTTTAAGGAATTTCATCATTCTTTATATAGGAATAACAATATCAATGTGTTACAGCACTGAAGAAATTTGCAGTAAACACCGGACTTCAGCACATTTATTGAGAACTTATTAAAACTTGACAATGTGGTTGGTCATTAAATTTGTGAGTTTCCACACAACTCAATGAAAACTATGAGATTCTCACAAGTCTCCTAAAACCTTATTCAAAGTGAAGAGCTCCAAAATACACTGAAATATCGATGTTAGAATTGAAAGAGACTTCAAGGTCATCCAGCCCAATTCCATCATTTTATAGATGAGAAAATCAAGACTCAGAAAGAAGAGGCTCATCCAAAATCCCATGAGATCCAAAATAAAGTCTTAAAATATTATGAACATATTGCAGAAGCAAGGTAGTTCATTTAAAACTGATCTTATTTACAAAATGAGATATTAAATAGCATCTATTTTAAATAATAGCATCCTTGATACAATTTATCCTATTTATAGCCAATTCATATCAAGATCAGATGGAATTAATATATTAAGAAATATGTCCCCTTGTGCTTAGTGGTGGAGATCAGTTTTTGCTCCAATGAAAATGCAACACTGAATCTTAGTTTTGTTCTCCTCCTTTACTTTTCACTCTTTATTACTAAAGATGAAGAAAAAGATTGACCCAATGTTGCTACATATAATGCAAACATCAAATGGCAGTAGTAAATAATAAAGCAAGATTTAAAATTCAAACATCAGTTGGGATTTTTTTAATATCAAAGATCCTAGTTAGAATACAAGTTACTATTACACAGACTCAGACATAATATAGATCAAATTCTGTCTTTCAAAATACTGCAGCAATCTCCATGAACGCCTTGACATAAGAGCTTTCTGTCCTATTTTCCAACATTAATTCCTAGGATTTAGCCTTGCAAGAGATTTCAGGAGAAAACTCCCTCAGCTTCTTCCTTTTACAGGCTCCACTATAATGAGAATTTACCATTATATTTTTATTGCATTTATAGCTTCTCCCTAATACCAACCTGCATAGCAGTAGCAATTGATAAAAGTCCAAAAGTAAAAATAAAAGTTGGGACATAAATACAAAATTCCTGAAGCGCATGATTCTTTTGGAGCATGCTGATGAATTATAATGGTGCATTTTCATCACCCCCTCTGGGAGACCTACTCTAAGTACTCAGCACTATTTCAAATTGCAAAGAATATATCACATTCTGCACAGTCCTTGTAAATCACGTAACCCCTTTTGCATTGTTATGACATGTAAGGAAGCAAGAAATTCATCAAGAAAATTTGTATCATTTATGTTTGGGCATAAATATCAAGTCTCGCCTCACCTCACCCATCATCTGAGAGATGCATAATAACTTGAGTTCTTCATGACCCTTTATTCAGCACATTCAGTGGATTATCCACAGTGGGTAAAGATGCTTAGGTTCCAGCCCAAGTCACATTTGTAGGTACTCATGGAAAAGTCATAATCCCTTAATCACTTGCTTTAAACATATATAGATACACAATGAAACTATTTCCCCCCCAAAAAGATCAAAGAAACAGCAAGATGACCCAATAATACATAATTCTTTATAACAATTCTTTTTGTCATAGGAAAGAATTAGAGAAAAGGGGGTGCCCATCAATTAGAGAATATTTAAACAAAATATGGTATGTGAAAGTAATAGAATATTAATGATGAAAGGGACAGGTTCAGAGAAACCTGGGAAGATGTGGATGAATTGATACAAGATGAAATGAGAACAACCAGATAACAATTTCTACAATAACTACATCATAAAGGCAAACAACTTTCAAAGATTTAAGTACTCTGATCAATGTAATTGATTCCAGAAGATTACTAAAGAAGTACAGAATGAGGCATGAATTTTCAGAGTTAACCAATTGTGGAAGTTTATTTTGCTTAATTATAAATATTTGTTATAAGGGTTTTATTTGTTTGGTTTTTTCTTAGCTTTTTTATCCTGTGGGATTCTTGTCCACTCCTTTGCTATATAAAACATCTGGTGGACTAATAGACTTCTGTAAGCTCTTATAATATCCTATGGATCCCAATGAAAATACAAAAACATATAAATATATAAAAGTAAATCCTAAAATCTTATAAATATGTCAATATTTATAATAATATTATAATATATAATAATAATAACTATAATGATTATAATTAATAATAATAATAACTATAGTCCAGTGAGGGAAAGTGACTTGCCTAATAAAATACAAATTGTCTGACACTTTGAACCCAGGTCCCTGATTCCAAATCCAATGTTCTTCCACTGCTCCATTTACTCAATAAGCATTTTTAAGCACCTGCTATGTACAGGTACTATACTAAGCACTGGGAATGCAAAGAAAGGCAAAAAGTAATCAGTTTAATGGAGGAGACAACATATAAATGTCTAAATACAAAAATATGCAACAAATTAGTAGTCTAAGGAAGAAGACAATAAATTAACCAGGAATAAAAAATGTGTCTGGCAGAAGATAGGATTTTTGTTAAGATTTGAAGAAAGTAGGGCAGCTAGATAGTGCAATGGATAGAGTGCCAACCCTGAAGTCAGGAGGTCCTGAGTTCAAATCCAGACTCAGGCACTTAATACTTCCTAACTTGTGTGACTCTGGGCAAATCATTTAATCCCAATTGCCTCAGCAAAAAAAAAAAAAAAAAAAAAAAAGAGTTGAAGAAAGTCAGAAGTTAGATATGAGAAGAGAATTGCAGACCTGGGGTATATCCAGTGAAAATGTCCATTTGGAAGGCCACTGTCATTAGATTGTAGAGCATGCAGAAAAAGTATATAGAGGGATTATAAGAAAACTGGCAAGGTCTAAGACAATCCCAATAGATTTTGGATAGAAAATGTCATCTACATCCAGAAGAACTATGGAAAGTGAATGTAAATCAACATATGCTATCTATGTTCACTTCTTTTTTCTGCTGTTTTCTCTCTCCCATGATTTTTCCCTTTTATTCTGATTTTTCTCTCCCAACATGATTCATAAAACAACGTGCTCTGAAGATTAATTAATTAATTTAAAAAGAATTCTAGCAAGATAGAAAGGGGTCAGGTTATTAAAGACTTTAAAAGTCAAAAAGAGAATTTTATATTTGCTCTTGGAGGTGATAGCCCAGGAAATGTGTTGAATGGAGTTGAAGATTCATTTAACAGCTGGGTAGAAAATAGGCTGGAGTGAGGAAATATTTAAGGCAGTGCAATGACCCAGCAGGTTTTTACAATGTCCAGACATGAAGTGATGATGACAGGCATCAGGGTAATCACAATTTTAGCAGGCAGAAGGGGACAAATATAAGAGATGTTATAAAGGTAGACTTGACAATTGATTGAATATGGTGAGTGAAAAGGAGGGAAGAACTGAGGATGGCACCTAGATTACAAACCGAAGGGATTATGAGGGTGGTGGTACCCTTGTTAATAACAGGGAATTTATGAAGAAGAGAGAACTTAGGAGAGAAAGATAATGAGTTCAGTTGTTCCCATGTTGAGATTAAGATGTCTATGGAATCTCCAGTTTGAGATATCCAATAGGCAGTTGAACAAATGAGATTGAAGTCAGGAAAAACGTTAGGCTCAGACAAACAGGTCTGAAAATCATTTGCATGAGATGATAATTGAATCTATGGGAACTGATAAAATCACCAAACAAAATAGGATGGAGGAAAAGAGAAGAAAGAAGAGAGCCTTAGCTGGATAGAGAGTTAGATTATTTGATGTGAATGAGGATCCAGCAAAAGAAACTGAGAAGGAATGGTCAGACTGTTAGGAAGAGACCTAAGAATGTGTTAAGATAATGTCAAATGTCAAGAAGGATGAGGATTGAAAAGCAATAATTAGATTTGGCAATTAAGATATCACTGGCAACTTTAGAATAAGCTATTTCAGTCAAATGGCCAGAAAGCCAAGTTATATAGTTTAAAAGAGAGGGAGAAGAAAAGAAATAGAAACACCTTTCACCTGCCTTGTCAAGTTTAGTCATGAAAGGGAAAAGAAATATAGGATTATGCCTAACAGGGATGGAAGGATCAGGTAAAGGTTTTTCGAGGATGGGAAAGACATGGAGATTTATGGGAAGTATGCAAAAATATTGAAACCATGCTGCTTTAAGCAGACACTGTAATAACCCATGGATTCATAAAATTCTAGAATATGAGAGTTAAAAAGGACTTTAGAAACAATTTAAAACAAATCCTTAATGTTATAAAGAAAATAAGGCCCAAAGGAAAAGAAACTGAAGTACATCATGAAATAGTAGATCACTAGGCAGTAAAGTTTCTTCCACTCAAGTTTCTTTAGGCTTCTGCAGTCACTTCAGGTGCCTCTATATTAGAAATATTCTTTTTTTTTCCTGAGGCAATTGAGGTCAAGTGACTTGCTTAGGGTAACACAGCTAGGAACTGTTAAAAGTGCCTCCAGACTTCAGGGTTGGTGCTCTGTCCACTGTACTAGCTAGATATTGGAATGGTTTGCAATTTGCATCTTCAGCTCATTTTACAGATGAGGAAATTAAGGCAAACAGGGTTAAGTGGCTTACTCAAGGTTTCACAGCTAATATGAATTTAGGAAAAGGAGTCTTCCTGACTCCAAGCACAGCACTCTCTCTGCTGGGCCAACGAACTGGTACTCTGTTTACCCTTCTATAAAATAAGAAAGGTGAACCTCATGACATTTAAATTCTCTTCTTACTCTGACATTCTAGAGCACTATGAACCTGTGAGCTAACTTGGAGATTTCAGAGTAAGAGGCTTGGCTTGAAGATGTGTTCTACTAATACCAGTAGATTAATTATGGCTGCTGAACAGCCCACTTGGTTTGGATTTACCCTAGTTCATAGGTATTGGTCATTCTAGCCAATCAATGAGGTCATTTCCAGGCCCAGATCAGAAACAAAATTCTATATTTATGATTAATTTGTTACTAATTATAGTAATAGTAGACATCTACAAAAAAAAAATTTAGGATTTACAAAGCATTTTTCACATATTTTCTCATTTATCCCTTCCCAAAACATGATGAGGTAAATAATAAAAATATTATCATCAGCATTTTACAAATGAGGAAATTGACATAATATCATAAAAAGGTGACACTTTCTAAGTCATTAATACCCAGCCTATAACCAATAACCTTCTCATTATTGTAACAGTCAGGATTTGAACCTAGATCTTCTGAAACTAGTATTCTCTACTACACTACCCTTGTAGCCTACTTAGAATAAGGATTAATAAGAACAGATGAACTCTGAAGCAATAAAAATTAAGCCAGGATTTCTAATAACAGACTAGCTAATGAAAACTGAAATAGAATATATTACAGAAGCAAAACTCTCCAATTGTTCCTTTTATCCAGAATTTTCTATAAGGCACTTTATTATTATTTTTAAGGTGCTACAAAAAAATATTAGTTATTGTGTAGTGTGAAACCCAATGGCATATTGTTTTTACACAGATGACTGAACTGTCTGAAAGACTGGTTAACTTAAAGGCATTACTTCAGATTTTTCAAAGCCATCTACTACTAGGCAGTCTCAAGAAAGCAAGCAGGAAAACTCATTTGTTTTAATTCTTACTGACTTGGCTGTTTAAATGAGGCAGGTAGATCTCCAGTGTCTTGCATATATTTTAATTTGATCACTTTAATCACTTAATTAAACAGCCTTAGTGTTGCTTAGTCATAATTGAGCCTCTTAACATTTTTTTTAATTTAACCAACATATGAAACAAAATACAACAGTTGATGAATGATTGCCCTTTTAGAAACAATTTGCAGGGCAACTTTCAGGAATAAGCAAGCACACAATAGTTTAGTCTTTCCAATGCTGAGTTTTCACTGATGAGTTGTTTTGTACTAAACAGTAAATATCAGTCAACGCTAGTGGAATATATGTCAGCAAGAGGTTCTGAAGGAAAAGGAATGGCAACCAAATGATTGGATATTTAAACACTGTGCTCAGTATCTGTCATTCTAAGCCTAGCTAATGGTGTTTCTAATAATTAGCTAGAGAACTAATGCAAATCTTCACAACATTAATATCCTTTGGGGCTATCAAGATCCCACACTGCAGTAACATTGTTATCAAAAATCATATTTTCAGTTCTGGGTAAGAAAAATGTCAGTGATTTATTATGAATCTATGAAAAATTTAATTTAGTCCTACATATTTATTTTCCATCTGCTTTACAAAAGGAGGCATCATAGAGGTAGGAAATGAGTTGAGGAGGGCGATGGGAATAGTATTGTCATAAATGTGGCTTATAGTGATGTCAGTGTTATATATGTGTGTATGTGTGTGTGCTTATGTGTGTGTATACATACATATATATGTATTTATATTTATGTGGCTTGCTGAAGAGGCCCTACTTATTGTGACTTAAGGGTCATTAGAAAGCCACAAAAAAAATGTCATGTGCTATTTTAGGACCATTCATTCTATTTTAAAAATACATATGTTGATATCATTTGTTTTTTTCCTTACTTAGAGTTCCCCCTGTAATTCTTTGAGAACTATTCCTTACAAGAAATAATTTTAAAAGAAAGAAAAGAAGGAATGGGGGGGGAATCAGCAAAATTAAACAATATGTCAAAAAGATATGACATTATAGACAATGTTTTTTCTACACTCACTCCTCCAAAAAATCTGGGAGAGAATAAAACCTTTCATTTTTTACTCCAAGTGGCTAACAATATATCTTTTCCTTATCCATTAGTCTGTTTTCTAGGAAAATGGGAAGTAGAAAGAAAGATATCTGTTATAAATCCACATTTTTCATTCTTTCTCCTGAAACAGCAGGAGAACCATATAACATAGAGGTGGCTATAGCAATTTTAGGATTGTTGACAGTTTTCCTGAGTAACCAGTGAGCACTGTACCCAGAACTATAAAAACAGTTGAGTTACCAGTTTACAAATGGAGTTAATATGGAGGGATGTGTGTGTCTTTTTGTTTGTTGTAAAGGGACAGCATGGGGTGTGGCCCTGGTATCAAATCCAAGAAAACCTTACCAGCCACATGACTACAGGCAAGTCTCTAATCTTCATTTCTGTCCCCCATCATTTTTGTATCATCCCTTTCACTGAATACATGCAAGGTAGAAGCAGAGGTTCTGCAAATCTTAAGGCACTGTACCAATATGATCTACTTGTCATTCACTTGAACAGAAGCGGCAATTAGTACTGCTAACTACAATTATACATTGAAATGATTATGTTTTTTCATTAGAATAAACATCCAAATTGGAACTATTCCTACAAAATCCTTTATACTTAACCTGTAAAACACATCTTTCCTTCCTGAAGATGTGAATATTGTCATTTTCTTACTGCATTCAGTCACCAGTATCCCCTTTCATCAAGACATTGTCCCCAAATACTCTTTTCCCTAAATGGAATTTGAAATATCTCAGAAAACACCCAATTCATTTACCTATGAGACAAAATCTGATTATCAGATTTTCATTGGTGTTCTCTTTGTGGCATTAATAATGTGTGCATATCAGAGAGGGAAGGGAGGAAGGGAGGAAGGAAAGAAGGGAAACAGGGAGGGAAGCAGAGGGAGGAAGGAAGAGGGAAAGAGAGAATAAAGAGGAATTTTAGGAGGGAGATGGAAGGAGGTTTCAGAACCAGGTTACTGTGATATTCCTATATACCTTGCCCTGGCACTCAGACTCCCTCATCCTTCTATATATACTCATAGACATCACCCTCACTTCTACTAAACTTATTTCTCCTATCTAACTATGAAGTCCAATTTTCTCCCACATTATATGCAAAACCTCTAATCCCTCTCTATCTTTAATCACTTCCAGGCTAATCAGTCTCTTGACATCTAATGAACCCAAAAACCAGCTCCAAGCTAGCTGATGTTAATATAACCAAAAGGGGGAAAGAGGGCCATGTTTCAGCTACATGGCCCCAAACTCAGTGACTTACAATTGCACCTCCTATCTACCTTAGCTCCATAGTGTCCCCAGCTCCTGCATCCCAGCTGGAAGTCTAAGAAGATAGGTAAAAGATAGCCAATAGAGATCCAATGAAAAATCAACTGCAGGATTTTTTTAAAAAATACAATTTTATTAATTTCAGATGCATACCATCATCCCCACTAACTGAATACAAAGTATTTCCAGGTAAAGGTACAGCTGGGTCTGCTTTAATGAATACCTAGGGCACATTTGTAATCAGTCATATTCATTTCCATAGAAACAATTAACATGTCTTGGACGCCTTTCATTCTCTGATTCAAGTAACTACACAGTCCTCCCACTCTATGGCACTCCATTAATTTGCTTTATAAAACCTTTTTTGCATGAATAGTACATAGATGAACTTCAGCCTAGCCTAAACTGTCCAAAAATCATATTCATGAGCATAAATAAGTGAGGTCTTACTGAATTCTTCCAACACAGACACCTCCACTTGTCTATAATATTCTTTCCCCATAATTGGTGCTTGAGATTGTTGTTGTTCTTGTTGTGGTTGTTGCTGTTGTTATTTAATTGAAGAAGAAAAAGAGAATGGGGACTACTAATAGGTGGAACAACAAAGATGTAACAGATTTAAAGTAGGAGACCATCTAATCCCAAACCCTCACTCTAAGAAGAGGAAACTGAGGTCCAGAGTGGGAAATATTCCACTTGTTAGCCTGGGATTATAAAGCTAGAAAGCATTAGAATTGGAATTTTAACCCAGGTTATCTCACTCCAAGTCTAGCATTCTTTCAAAATGCTATTGTATTACTATATTACAATGCCTCCCTTGATTTAAAATTTCATCAAAAGGTAGAAAAGTAGCCATCGATGCTGATATGAAAAAAAAATGTGCTCTGAATCATTATTAACCATTTCATATCTTTCAGACTGATTAAGATGACAGGAAAAATAATGATAAATATTGGAGAGGATGTGGGAAAACTGGGACACTAATGCATTGTTGGTAGAGTTGTGAACTCATCTAACCACTCTGGAGAACAATTTGGAATTATGCCCAAAATGCTTATAAAACCATGCATGCTCTTTTAATCCAGCAGTGTCTCTACTGGGTCTTTTATCCCAAAGAAATCATAAAAGAGAGAAAAGGATACATTGTAGCGGTTCTTTTTGTAGTGGCAAGGAACTAGAAATTGAGTGGATGCCCATCAGTTGGAGAATGGCTGAATAAGTTATGGTACATGACTGTAATGGAATTCTATAAGAAATAATGAGCAGACTAATTTCAAAAAAGTCTAGAAAGAGTTACATGAACTCATGCTAGTGAAATGAGCAGAACCAAGAGAATATTGTATACAGTAACAAGATTAAGTGATGATCAACTGTGATGGATTTGGCTCTTCTCAGCAATGCAGTAATGGAAGGCAATTCCAATAGACTTTGAATGGAAAATGCCATCCATTTCCAGAAAGAAAACCATGAAAGACTGAATGTGAATCAAAACATAGTATTTTCCTTTTGTGTTTGTTTGCTTTTTCTTTTTCATGGTTTTTCTTTTTTGTTCTGATTTTTCTTTTACAACATGACTAATATGGAAATATGTTTAAAATGATAGTACATATTATAATCTATATCAGATTGTTTTATGTCTTGGGAAGAGAGAGAGAGAGAGAAAACATCGGAACTCCAAAAATTAATGTTTTAACTATCTTTACATAAAGTAAAAAAAGAAAGTACTATTAAAAATAAAATAAAATGTAGAAAAGTCGGATTAAAGGCATACTAAAATACTTTAATTTTTATTGAAATCAACACCGCTTATTAAAAGCAAAACATAATTTTGTTACCCTTGAAAATTCTTTATTGGGGATAAGAATAAACATCAAAGTATTTTGGGGGGAAAAATTGGCAATGTAGAATAAAAACATTTATTTCTAAAAGACAGGGTTTATATAACTTGAAAAATACATATGCAACATATGAACTCTATGCTTCCTACACATGCATAGCATTTCTTGAAGGAATTTTTCATGTACTTAACCTCCACAAGATGTCAAATTAGTTATTTAAACAAAAGAGAAGTTAGAAATGAATTTGAATAAATGTAATTCCCTCATCAATTTTATATTCCTGCATGAGAATCTTTTCTATTAAATTTTATCAGTAGTTGAAAAACTTCCATAATAGATAGCCTAAAAAAATACTTGTCTCTCCCTTAGAAAAACTAACATCAGTAGTGTTCCCATTGACCTTTTCCCAAACTATCCATGGCTGTGTTTGACTATATCAGAGAAGGAAAAATGGGATCCAACAATAACTGGTTTTAGCTTTACATATTGATAAAGTCTCTAAAAGGCAGCCTATACAAGTAAGAATAAGGACAGCATTTATATAGCATTTTAAGATTTAATATGTATTATTTCATCTGATTCTCACAATGATCATAGAAAGTACTACTATAAGTAATAATTTTAAGTAATAAGAAAACTAAAACTGGGGGAAGTTGAATGACATGCCCTAGTCCATACAGCTAGTAAATGTCTGAGGTAGGATTCCAATCCAAGTTCTGACTCCCAAGTCCAATATTCACTGTGGCACCTATATGTTGCTTTTTTTGTCTTAATTTACAAATATTTAGAGAGCAGACTTGTAAACTAACAAGCTCTAAGGTGATAATAAGCAAATTACATCCTTTCTTTCCTCATCTATAAAATAATAGGATAGGTAATGATTTCTGAAGCCCTTCCTTTCATGACATTGCTTAATTTGGGGGCTTATAAATTACCATTCCTGTGAAGTAAGTGGCCAAGAATTATTATTCCATTTGGCTCCAATAACTGTTCAAACTAGGTTAGCCAATTTTAAATCACTTTAAATGAATTTTAAAGTTGGGGGAGGGGTCAAGGAGAAAAGGAAAATAACAAATACCTTAGAAAATGTATGTATTAGCTACATGACATCATCAGGGAATTCTACTCCTTTTTTTCTATCTCAGTATCACAGCTAGGGTGAAAATTATACATTTTCTGACATTTCAGATTTGTTAGAAATGATCCATAAATGGATTCGTTTCTTTTGACTCTCAGTCAAGATTAAACATTCTTAATACCTGGACTTATACATCTAAAGGCAAAATTTATAGTATCTAAGGTTAAAGGCAGCAGAGAAGGGATGATCATGGGAGATCCATCCTTGCTCTACATTGAATGAATGGGGAGGTTTGAACAAGAGTGCTTACACTCATTCTTTTCTAGCTCAAAATATAACAACAAAAACCATATCACAGTAGAAAATGCACTAGACTAGAAGCTTAAAGAACTGGGTAGTAACTTGTTGTATGACTTTGTACAAGGCATGCAATCGCTCTGAATCTCATTTTTTTCATCTGTAGAAAAAGGGGAATTTGGATTAAACAATCTCTAAGGTCCTTCCAGGCCTATATTTTATGACTCCACAAAAAAAAAGGATCAAAAGTCTAATGCTTTATCACAGAGCAAGCTGAAATTTGTGCCTCTGTGAGGATCAGTCTGTAAGCAGACTGGTAGAGTAGCCAATGGTTGCCAAGCTTTCTGGGGCAATTACCTTGAAATCTTAGGTTCCATGTTAGTTTTACAGTCAAGACTGCACCAAAGAAGAGCTTGGGAGGGAAAGGGACCCACATGTGCAAAAATGTTTGTGGCAGCCCTTTTTGTAGTGGCAAGAAACTGGAAATTGAAAAGATGCCCATCAATTGGAGAATGGCTGAATAAATTATGGTATATGAATGTTATGAAATATTATTGTTCTGTAAGAAATGACCAACAGAAGGTTTTCAGAGAGGATTGGAGAGACTTGCATGAACTGATGCTGAGTGAAATCAGCAGAACCAGGAGAACATTATACACAGCAACAAGACTATACGATGATCAATTTTGATGGACATAGTTCTCTTCAACAATGATGTGATTCAAACCAGTTCCTATTGTTCAGCGATGAAGATAGTCATATACATCCAGAGAGAGGTCTGTGGGAACTGAGAGTGAACCACAACACAGCATTTTAACGCTTTCTGTGAATATTTCCATGCATTTTGTTTTCCTTCTTAGGTTGTTTTTTTCTTCTTCTCTTTCTAGATCTGATGTTTCTTGCGCAGTAAGATAACTGTATAGATATGTATACATGTATTATATTTGTCATATAATTTATCCTATTTAAAAAAAATAAAAAAGAAGAGCTTGGATTCCTAGATGAGAGGTCTTCCTAGGAAACTTGCAACTTGGAACTAGTCAGTAGGATCCCAGTGTATAAGGGATTAATTTGCTTCTGAAATTCTGAGATGTAATAAATAGAATGAAGAAACTCCACCTCTATAGAAAGAATGCATATGTATGCAGGGACAGTTTCCTGCCTGTAGATGGCAATGAAAAGAAAATTCTTTTGACTATCTGTTAAGCCCGAAGAGAATGGATATGTATATAAAAGGCATTAACTGAGCGGTTGCCTATATCAATTTTTCATTCCTAGTGAGGATTGTGGCAAAAACTGGTGACAGCATCCTGATGGGGAAAGATCCTTATAGTAGGCTATATGAAACAATGATCTGGCACAGTTATTATTTTTGGTATTATTGAGTCTATTCTCTCCTGTTCTTAGATGAAGGCATATTAGAGATGGAGCAACTTAATAAGCTTTAAAAGGTCAGAAGAGCCAGTAGTGTTTACTATCAGCCATCATCACTACAACCTCTTTGATTCAATCAAACAGCAAATTTCCCCAGCCACTGATGAGTGATGTCCTGAATGCAAGGGAGCAACATGCCCATCAATAATCCCTCACTCAGAAGTGAATTTTTTTTTTGGGGGGGGAATTGTTTATAGCTGGTCCCTTTAAGCTTGAGCCCACTCTCCCCAGTAGATTAGATAATCTCTAAAGGGGTTAGTGGATAATCTTTCAACTCTAAAGTTATAAAGACCATTTCAATTATAACCACATGGAATTATGGAAAGAATGCTTCAATCTCACTACTTTCCATGTGTGTCCCACCAAAACTTCATAAATTAATCTCCATGCTAACTAAATCTAACCTATTTTTACATCACTCATTAGATAGCTATGGGAAAGAATTAACTAGTCATTAGAAAGCACTTTGCAAGTAAAAATCATAGTGAAAATGCACTATCTGAAAATTTTCAAAAGCCTACGAAGAGGTGATGAATACATAAAAGTTCTGACATTAACTTTTCTGTCAGTAGCTTGGCAAAGTCTACTTTCATGCACTCTGAGACTTCTAAAAATCCATGTTAATATAATTACAATTCACTGAAAAATTAGCATGAAATCCCGTTTGAAAGCTAAAATCATTCATAGCAGGGTAATACTCCATTTAATTATAAAGATTAATTCAACCTTCAGTCATTGGTGCATGTGTTGGGTCTTTTAATTTTTCACCGAAAACACAAAATTCAAATACCATCTGGTGCAGTAACTGCACACATATAAGCAGCATCTCTTTGGGTTGCAGATTTCATTTCAGGCCAGAAATGATACAAAGAGAAAGAAGGAGAAATGAAGAATGGCAATTGTGATTTAACATGAAAAATGAAGCTTGATGCAGAGATGATGTCGATCTATGCTCTCCTCAGGTGGCCCATGGCTTCCCTACCATCCCACCTGCCTGGAATCATACAGGCCACATGTGCTCACACCATTATTAACTGTTTTCTGAAGTAGCTAGGTGACAACAGGTGTGAGGGATCCAGCTAATGGAATTTTAACTATGTTATTTCCATGAGCAGGAGGAAGTGAGCAAGATGGATTACCTTTGAGAAATCGTTTAGTACTTTTGCAACTATAAGATTTTCTTTGAAACAAAGGCCCATTTATTAACATCAATATTTTTCAAGCTATGTTCTGTGGGTACAAGACATGAATAACATTTATTTCCAAAGAATTAAAATTTAGGTCACCCAAAAGGCAATAAAATAGCTGGAACATACTACCAACATAGAAGTACACATGAGAACCAATCGAAGAACGATCAGAGAGATATACGACCAGTAAAGAAGGTTGGGTCAGTCATATAACAAGAGATGACCAATAAACAAACTGCTCACTCCACTGGTATCATGCAAGGTCAAGGAATCAAAAGAAAGCATTCCAGAATATTAAATGATCCCCCTATAGAGAATTTATGAAAGGACATGGGCAAGAATTGCATTAGAGGGCAAACTATTGATGAGTTACAATCTAGGTGCAATGAAATAACTGAATCAATTAAGTATTGCCATGCTTTTAAATTTTATGTAATTTTCCTATAATCACTATGTTTTAATTACACCAAAAAAAAAGATTTTTTTAATAGCACCTGCTTTAGTGGAAGCAATCTCACAGCTGTCTCACAAGTAATGGGGATTTGAGCAGGAGTTCCTCACCTATAAAATAAAAGGTTAGATTAAATGGCCTCTGAAACTTTCCAGATGTAGAACTATGATTATCTAATCCTAGATTTGTGTTTGGGAATTGCATGGGAATTACAGAAGAAAAAATCCAACCTCTGCTCTGATGCTTTAAGTAGAACACAAGGTAAAGTAATTCACTTTTTGAAAGTTCAGTTTTTTTTAAGTACAGTCAATCAAATGTCCCTGAAACCAATCGGAGAAACCTCCCATGACATTGATAAAACTTTGGATGGCCTTCATTGTTCATTTGCAAACAACTCCAATTAATATAATATTGATAGAATCTAAAGCTCTGCTACCCACATGTCATCATTGTTGAACATGTGATTGACTGAGGTCTTCAAACCAGATACAGAGAGCATTACATTATTTCAGATTTTTTTTAAAAAACCTCATAAATGAATAGTGAAACATACATAAATCTAATCTTTTCTTTGTCACTCTATTCAGAAGTGGTTCTTGTGGGTTGCCTGAATGCCAAGATTTGAAGCAGATCATGGCTCAGCTCTAAAAAGGCAATCTTAGGAGAAAAACCTAAATTTCTAGTTATATTCAGAGTAAAGCAAGCAACCATAGTTAGGGATGGTATCAGCTATTTGTAAACAGAGACCCAAATGCCATCATCAATTATTCATCTCTCATCAAACCTACTGTGTAAGAGCTGACAAAGCCATTTAATTTTTATTAAAGATTTAACCTGATAAGAAAAGGGGAAGGAGTTCTTTCCATACCACTGTTGAAATTAAAGTCCCTAAGGGTCTGGGTAAAATGAGGCCAAAAGCCATCTGAAATAAGCAAGGGAAACCCCATTTCCCTGGTCTGGGCCCACATTGCAAAATAAATTGTTCTCCCGCTTCAGTGCAAAAAAAAAAAAAAAGGAGCTGCTGGCATGGCATTTACTGTTATAGAGGAGAAGAATCATCAGGAAGAGCCCCTCCCTTTGCTGGGATTCCACTTTAGTCAACACAGTCCTTCATTTTCTTCAAGCAAACTAGAGCCATATGTACATTAAACCCCTAACAACTAAATAACTGATCTTCAGTAAGGGGGGGAGAGAAACCTTTGCCAGTTTAAAAAAAAATTTTAAATGACCATTCACATAAATGCAGGTTTTTTTCTAGAATTTAAAACATTTCTGATAATATTATTGGATAAACAGACTTTTTAAAAACTCATCTGTATTATTTTTCAGAGAGGATACACTTCTCTTTACTATAATATTTTATCAAAGAATTAAATGTATGCTTTTATTATTATTATCTTATAATAGCTAAAGTTCACATAATTTTTTAAAGTTTCTAATGCATAAATATGTATATAAAATTTCATTTGATCCTCAAACTGTGAGATAGGTGCTAAAGTTCATCCCCATATTACAGATAAGCAAACTGGGACTGATCAAAGTTTAGTGACTTCAGTGACTTTGACCAAAACCCAATAGCCAGTATTTGAGGTAGAATTTAAATTCAGGTCTTCCTGACTCAGTCTACTGTTCTATTCACTAAATCTTGTAGATTCCCCAATTCTAATAAATATTGTTGTTAATAATAATGTCAAACTTCACATAGTTCTTTAATGTTAAAAAAAATGCTTTATTTAGAGTAATTCATTCAAACCCCACCATAAGTATAAGATAAATACTGCTGGTATTACTGAGCATACCCATAGTGAGGAGTTGCCTAATCCATTAAACACACAGTTATATTTGGAAAAAGGAAGATAAAATGTGATTCAAGATGCAGTCATATGTACTAATAACTTGCATATTTGCAATATCTCTGAACTCTCAAAGCATTTTCAGTTCTGATATCTCATTTGATTTACACAAATCACTCATCCATAGAGGTAGGCCAGAGTTATTATCCACATCTTGCAAATTAGGCTTAAAGTAGTACAATTAAAATTTCTAGCTAAGTTGCTTTAATCAGAGAGGATCTTAGTTTTCTCACATATGGTCAAAAAAGATCTATAATAGCTCCATGCCAAATAATGATTAAAACACGCAAAGAGAAATTCCCAAAGAGAAATTACAATAAGTACCTTTTTCTAATCCTAATAGACCCAGAATTCTGAAAGGTCCAGATGAAAGCCAAAATTCTGCAGATCCTCTATTTAAGGGAAGTCTGGGAAAGCATAGTTAAACAAGCCTGAAGATTGAGATGTTAGACATACCAGGAGAGGTAGAAATCAGTGTCATGAAATCAGGTAATCAAATACAGCCTATCTCAATCAAAGTACGAGAAGGTCAGGAGTCTGATCTTAGCACAAAATCCAAAATCAGGAAGGCACTAAATACTATGAATAAATAGAACATGCCCAAGAGTTACACATAGAAAAAGAGAGTAATTTCACAGTAACCATAAGTCTCCTTGGAAAAAAATTGGCTTGGGCATATCTCAAGAAATCAAGCAAGTTCTTTTTTTAAATGAAAATCTAAATTTATTAAGAGCCTTGAAGGAAAGAATTGAAAGGAGAATAAACAACTTAGAATAGAATGTAGAAACTTTACTCAAGAAATGCACTTCCTGAAAATTAAAAAGGAAGAAAGGGAACTCAATGGATCTACAAGAAAATAAGAAATAATAGGAAAAAATCAAAATATTATAGAAAATGTTGTTATCTTGTATTAAAAATAACTGACCCAGAAAACAAAAATATGTCAAGGAAACATCATTTTAAAACCTCATAATAAGATTCCCTAAAAACCCATGATTAAATTTTTAAAAGTTTAGATCTTATTTCATGAAATGATAGGTGATGATTTCCTATGTTTATTAGAATAGAGGATAAAGTAAAAGTAGAATCTACTGATCATCTCCTGAAACTTTAAAATGAAAATTCCAAGGAATGCTTCCAAAAAAAGAAAATAAAAATAATGAAACATCATACCAAAACTTTTGTGTGGGAACCAAAACATTCCTCAGGTAAAATTCTTATCTCTAAAGACTTTTCAAAAAAGGGAATTCACTATATCAATGTAGGTCAGCACCTTCTCTACTATTTATGGTCTTAGAAAGTTAAATAAAGCAATGAGTGATTAAATAACTTGCTCATTGTTAATCCAATCCATGTCTGATTTTGCCTAAGGTTCTCCTGGTCTTGAGACTACTTCTTCCCCACCCCGGGGAAAAATCTCATTTTTCAAATAGATAGCAAACTGAAATCAGATTAATTATATAGATTTGATAAGCTAAAAGAATATACAAAGTGAATGGGTTCTCCTGTTGGAAGTAAAATATTTCAGTTCAAATGAACAAGTTCCTAATTTCACCATAGGTGATATTGCCAAATATGTGAGGAAGCAAACTAGAAATTAGGGACATGTCAAGTGTCTACTTTTCCTCTACCTTTCTGTCTTCCAAATCTATTCTCTTTCTTTGGGACTAGTTCTCTATGCACTGATATGTTGCTTTTCCCTCCCACTTTACAAAACTTAAAAGGATTATATAAAGTTGACTATTATTGTAATTATAAATAATGTAATATATAATATAAATGTAAATATATAAATAATGATGAAGACAAAAAATCATGTGCCCATGGTTCATGAAATATCAATCTTCAAATAAATAAGTAGAGGGGACAACTGAATAGTACAGTAGAGTTCAAATCTAGCTCAGAGATATTTTAACACATATTATCTATGTGACCATGAGCAAGTCACTTGATTCCAATTTCTTCAAAAATAAATTAATATGCAAATAAATAAATAAATAGGGATTTATTCAAAAAAAAGGCAATGAAGAAAAACAATTTTCTCTTTTTTTTCCTTATGGAGGCAGAGTTAAATTATACAGGGAGTGTCTAAGGCCAGATTTGAACTTAGTTTCTCCAGGACTTGTGCTCTATCCAAAATTACTCTATCTTGAAATACAGCATCTATATAAAAGTACAGAGGTGAGTTTGTAAGTATAATAGCTATTTGATTGAATTAGGCAGTAGGATTAATAACTATGATTCAAGTGAGCCATCACAGATAGGTCTGACATATGTTACACACTTAGGAAGTACACATGGATGTATTTGGAATCAAATTTCTGCTCCCCAAAGTTATATTGGTATTTTTAGATAAATCGGGGATATTCTTAGTATGGAGGCTATCACTAAAATATTTATCATATCAAGATTTGAGGACCAAGAGACTCAGCATTATCATCAATGACAAATAATTATTAGCATCCATCTAAATATAGCACGGGCTCTTAAGGAATTGTGGGTTTGTAATATCCTCAGGAATACAGACCATCCCCAAAGACTCCATATCTATGTTAGTGAACTAATATTGAACAAATTAGGGAGATAATGGAGAATTTGGCATACCTGGTGCCTTTATAAGGCATAGTTAGCCTCCAAAATGACATGTTAGCTCTATTTTTAATAAAAATATTTTACATGGAATGTATTATATTAAAGATAGATTAACCTTAGATGTATTTGAAGTATGACTATCAAAACTGGAAATGCAAATTTCTTACTCTGGAATTATTTGAATCCTGGTACAAGGAAACTTATAAGAAGCGTGGATCTTTTTTTTAATGTTTTATATATCTATGGATAGCTATTATTCTAGTTTAAATGAGTTCATTAAGTAAATGGGTATATGGGGAAAATAATTATAATTTTCCTTTTTGGTTAACTATATCTATATTGATAAGAATTTATTACTTAGTTATTACATAGTCCAGGACAGGACTCCAGAAGACCCGAGTTCGAATCTCTATTCAAACACTTACCAGATGTACAAGTCATTTAGCTTCTATTTACCTCAGTTTACCAATTTGTAAAATGGGAATAATAATAACACTCACCTGCCAGTGTTATTGTGAGGACCAAATGAGATAATAATGATGAAGTGCTTAAGTGCTATATTTTGTTGTTTGTCATTTAATCATCTCAAACATGACAATATTTTGTGACTCCATTTGGAGTTTTGTTGGCAAAACTACTGGAATGGTTTGCCATTTTCTTCTCCAGTGGATTAATTTTGTCAAGCAAAGGTTGACTAATTTCCCATAGACACAGAGCTCATAGGTGTCTGAGGTGGATATGAACAGGTTTTCCTGACTCCAGATTGTGCTCTATCCATTGAGCCTTTGGCTACCTCTAAGTGTTCCATAAATGTTAGCTGTTGTTAAAATTTAAATTAATGCATTTCCTTCTTTTCCTTTTCTTGATATCTGACTCTCTGTGTTCTCTTGGTCCTATGTGAGTTTTCATCACAAGTGGTTTAGATGTTAGCTTCATTTAGGCTTTTCACAATTATGTTAGGATCTGGAAAATGACAAGTCCTAGTACCAGGTTAAAGACAATCTTTCCCCTGCACCCATCCCCTGCTATCTGCCAGTACTGCCTGGGTTATTAATGGAACTGACATCTCTGCACAATTGACTGAGCAGTCCAGCAGCTGGATAACAAGGGGGGAAGCTGACAGCAGCAGATCTAACCCCAAAGAGATAAGCAAACAGCCTGCAGCTATTAGTTCAGCTCAGGGCAAAGAGAAAGAATCTTACACGATGTTAAAACTCAACATAAAATTTCCAGATTACTAAAGGAATATGCCCCCTTTCCCAACAAATTCATGATGGGCAAAGGATGGGAAAAACAAAGGAGCAGAGGCAGGACTTACTTCAGAAAAGGGAACTTCTTCCCCAGAGGCAGTGACTAGAGGGCTAGAGGGTAGTTGAGAAGACCTGATTTCAAATCTACCACACTTACTATGTGACCCTGGACAAGTCACTTAACCATTCAACTTCTGTCTCACCTCCCTCAATCATAAAACAGAAATAATAATAGCACCTAACTCCCAAGGTTGTTATGAGAATAAAATAACATTTGCAAAGTACCTGGCATACTTTATCATTGTTGAGTCACATTGATCATGACCATTGTGACTCCATTTGGTATTTTTTTGGAGTGCTTTGAGATTTTTTTCTCCAGCTCATTTTACAGATGAGGAAACTGAGGCAAACAGGGTTAAATGATTTGACCAGAATCTATAGCTTGTAATTGCTGAAGCTGGATTTGAACTCAAGAAAATAGCCTTCCTGACTTCAAACCTAGTACTCTATTCATTACACAACCTAGCTGCTTCTTTTTATGTATATGTATATGTATGTATGTATATGTGTGTTTATGTAAACACACATATAAATATATACATATATATGTACTTGTTTGTGTGTATTGTATGTATACATGTATATACGTATTGAGTAAAAATATGTAAATAAATTTTTATTTATTG
Organism: Myrmecobius fasciatus; assembly: GCA_023553655.1. Lineage (NCBI taxonomy): Eukaryota > Metazoa > Chordata > Mammalia > Dasyuromorphia > Myrmecobiidae > Myrmecobius > Myrmecobius fasciatus. Next base: position 33,186 of record JAJPUD010012861.1, read on the forward strand.
TAATATATTGTAAATATATTGTTTATATTCAGTCATTTCAGTCATATGCAATTCTTCATGATTTAATTGGAGGTTTCTTGGTAAAGGTACTGAATGGGTTTATCATTTCTTTTTCCAGTTCCTTTTATAGATGAAGAAACTGAAGTAAACTGAGTTGAACGACTTGCCCAAGATCACATAACTAGGAAGCTTCTGATGTAGATTTAAACTTAGCTCTTTCTAACTCCAGATTCTGCCCTCTTTCCACTGTATCATATAGCTGCCCTTATTGCATATGTGTGT
>JAJPUD010012861.1:33477-47272 GCA_023553655.1 Myrmecobius fasciatus
AGGAAGGAAGGAAGGAAAACTGGTTTCAGAACAAGGATGTCCATTTTCCAAAATACATAATTCCTGAAACCATGGACAAATAACTTAATTTTCAGGGCTGTGAGAAGACCTCTAAGATGTTAAATTGTTGAGAAATTGCTGAACTAGACCAATAGAGAGTCTCCTACATCAATAGAATGTCTGGCACAGGGCATACCTCCTGATTTGCTTGGGGATCACATATCTAGGCAATGTAAAGTAGTGACTGGAAAGCTTTAAATAAGAAAACCTGGATTCATGTACACAAATATTGACTGTTTAACCCCCTCAGTGTTATGGGACACTTTCTAAGAATGTAATGGCAGAAGTTCCCTAGAATGATGAAAGCATAGCTGTAGGTCCTTTCTCTGATTTAATGGACTGGACCTGGAATCAAGAAATCCTCAGTTTGAGTCCTATGACTCATTGTTCCCAGTCTTGGTTGTAAAGTAGTGTAGAATAAGGCTCTATGAGTAAAATGTCACCCAATCTGCAGCTTTGTCACATATCCCTACCTGCTAAACATCACATATAGGCATTTGGGGAGGAACTGAGATGCAAAGGTCCATCCCCTTTTGCTGACTTAGACCAGTCCAAATTGTCTCTATCAAATTACAAAAGCTATCAATAAAAGCCAGCTCTAGCTTGAATCCCTTGCTTATCTCTAGTGATCAGAGCATCAAAATGCTACTACCTTAACATATTTTAATGAACACTTTTTTCTTTGTCCTGAGTTTTGCCCCACTAATCAGAAAGAAAAACCAAGCAAAGAATTTTCCTTTAAACATTAGTTTGTGATCCTAGTGAATCATTTAACCTGCCTCATTTACTTATCCCTAAAATGGTGATAATGATGATCCCTACCTCACAGGCTTATTATGAGGATCAAATAAGATAATAAATGCAAACCTTAAATATCTATATCAATCCTAGTTATTGTTTCATTACCATATATATATAATATGCATATATGTATATATTTAAATATGTTTTTTCTCTAGAGAGAATGAAAATTTCCAGGTGGGAAGAAATATTTCATTTTTATCTTTATATTCCCAGATCCTATCATAGTGTCTGGCATATAGTAGATATGTTTGGTTGTATGCTTCATAATCTAAAACTTTAATTGATCAATATTTTTATTCTTCTGGGTAGTTCCTTCAATGTTGTAGATCAAAACCCATTCATATCTACCCATCTTGGCTATATTTTCTTACTAATACCCTTCCATCGTAGAGTCCTTCCTTGTATAATGATACCAGGAAAGTGAATTGCATAATTTGATACTAGCTCATGAACAAGAAAATCAAGCATTAAAACTTTACTATCTGGAAATAAAACCAGGAGACATTTCCCATCATTTATTAAAGGTCACTTTCTTGTTCCCACTTTGAGAGTAATTCTTTGGTCATGTGGCTGTCTCTGAATTGCTTTCCAAAGACTTAATAATCCCTTGTGTTTATCTTGTGCTTTGGAGTTTGAAAAGTGTTTTCACATGTAATGGCATTTGATCCTCACCACAATCCCACAAGCCATATAGAACAGGCATTATGATCACCTCTTTACAGATGAGAAAATGGATCTTCAGAAAAGCTCAATGAGGTGTTTAACGTCACACAACATTTTAAGTGGTAGAATTCTAACCTCCTTGCAAAAGCAGCATTCTTTCCACTATATCACACTCATTCCTAACTATTTTTTCCTCCTTAGATCCCCCCTAAAATGCACACTAAAATATCAGATTTTGATTGGTTAACCAGATTATTAATTCTCCAGGATGTACTCTTGATTCTCCTGGACTTTCCATAATACCACAGAAACTTCCTCGCCTTTTAAATTTACTTCACCTTAGATTTCTCATACTAACCAGGACATCTGTTTTATAGTGAATGTCTACAGGATGAACTTCCAACTCTCACAGAGTTTTGCTACAAGGCCTGCCTCCATCCATATCTGCATATTTCATCCCTTCTCTCCAACTGCTCTCCTCTCTCTCTTTCAAATTTCCTTTTATTTTTGATCTTTGAGGACAAGAACTATCTTTTTTTTCAGCTTGTATTTGTATCCCCCAGTGTTTAGCATAATGCCTGGCATTTTTAAGTGTTTAATAAATATTTGTTGATTTGATATAATAATAACAATAATAAGCTAACATGTATTTAGTACTTTAAGGTTCCCAAAATATTTTACATTTATTATCTCATTTGATTCTTATTATAGTCCTATAATATACTGAAACTATTAGTAAAAAAAAGAAGAGAGACTGTGAATGCTTATATCAATGATAATGAAGATGAGAAGGGAGACGGCATTTTTATGTCACCTACTATGTTCTAGGTACTATTCTGGGAACTTTACAATTATTATATTATTTGATCCCCATAACAATCCTACAAGGTATATGGAGGAAACTGAGGTAAACAGAAGTTAAATGACTTATTCAGAGTTATATAGCTACTAGGGGTCACAAAAGACACTGACTGCAGGCCCAACACTCTATCCACCTATTTGTCCCATTGTCTCCTAGAAGTATATGGAGATATCTAAAAATTATAGACTATGTGTTTATGTCCATTTGCAGCAAGAAACAAATATTAGCAAGCTGGAATTAACCCACTAATCTACATTTGTGAACATTTCTATTAACATAGAGTCCCCCATATTATGAAAATGACGGAGCTATGGAAAGATTCTCAGAAACATCAAAGTATTTCTTTGAGGTAGAAAAAGTGACTCATGACATTTGTTTAAAAGCCTGAATCTGAAAATGTTGGAGCTAAAAGGGACCTTAAAAAGTTATGTATAATAGAAGCTTGAAAAATCACTAAATGTAAACAATATTCTATCTTCCAAGCCACAAAAATGTTATCCATTTGTTTTCTCTCATATCTCCAAATATTGCTATCCCTTCCCAATTTTCCAAATATTGTTGTCCCTTCCCAATTCTGTCCTCACATTTTTTTCTATCATGTAAATGGATATATGCAAGAAACATGATAAAAATCATCTTGGTTCAAGTTCTTCCTTTGACATTTTGCTATGTGGGTGACTTTATGCTGGTCACTTAAATTTCCTTATCTGTAAAAAAAAGTGAGTTAAATTCAGTGAGGTCACATTTAGATCTATGATTCTGGAATTCAATTTTACTAAGTATCTTCATTTCTCTTATTTTTTGACATTACATAACTAAAAATATAACTAATAAACTAAAAATATATATCAAAACCAAAAATACAACTAAACATAGCCTAAGAATGTAAAGATGGGAGAATCCATTTAAAATTTTAATAACTGCCTGGCAACAAATTTCTCAAAATTTATTTTAGGATTCTACTATCATTAATTATTAGAGAAATAAAAATTAAAACAACTCTGAGATTCCATTTCACACCTCTTAGAAATGACAAATGCTGGAGGGGATATAAAAAAATAGGAATTGTAAACTTGTCCAATCATTGTAGAGAACAATGTGGAATTATGTCCAAAATATATAAAAGTACATAACCTTTGACCAAGAAATACCACTCAGGTCTATACAGCAAAGAAATTAAAAAGAGAAAAAAGATCTATAGGTACAAAATATTTACAGCAACTTTTTTTGTGATAGCAACTGTGGAAAGGCCATCTTGTATAAACAAGTTTCATGACAGAGCCTCTTGAATACATCCTATGTGCTCAACTTACTATAGATTTCCCTTCTCATCAGTAGCCTTGCCTTTCCGGTTGTTCTATCCCCACCCCCCAAGGGAATGTAGGCTTTTTTGTATGCTTTTATTTGCATCCTTAGCACTTAGGACAATTTCTGCCACATATTAAGGGATTAAAAATTCTCTCTCTCGCTCTCTCTCTCTCAAATGAGGAGAAGCCTATCAATTGGGAATTATTGAACAAGTTGTAGTATATGATTTTGATAGAATATTATTAGCAGGATGATTTCAGAAAAACCTGGGCAGATTTATATGAACTGAAGCAAAATGAAGTGAGCAGAACTAAAATTTTATACAAAGTAATAGCAATATCATAATGACAATTAATTGTGAAAGACTTAGCTCCTCTGATCAATACAATGATCCTAGAAAATGCTCAAGGACTCATGAAATACTATCTGTGAAGCAATCTTGCTTTACCTTCTTGTTGTGTGTACTTTGTTGCTTCCTACTAGAGTTCTGAATACTAAACTTTCTTAAATCTCTATCAAGATACCTGTCCAAATACTTTTGGAGCCAGACTGTCATATTCAGTATATTAGCTCTCCCTCTCAGTTTTGAGTAATTGCAAATGTGATGAGTGTACCATCTATGCTTTTATGTAGCCATTAGATTGGGTTACAATGGATTCAAGTACTTCTTATTAAGTACTTTGGAAAAAAATGCCTCCATAGAGAGTTCTGACGAACTCAGAACAGATTGAAACATTTTCCTATACTTTCCTTATTTTTCTAGATTTTTTTTCACTTACCATAATAAGGTTAATGTACAAATATACTTTGTATGACTTCATATGCAAAATAGATTTTGTATTTCTTGCCTTCTCAATGAGTGGGGGGAGGAAGGGGGAAAAAAAGAAAGTTAAAATCAAAAATATATTTTTTTAATTTTTGTTTAAAAAAATGCTGTCTACTGACTTATTTGTTGATACTAAATAACTTGAGTTAATGAATTTTAACTTGAAAACTAAACTTTGTGAATATCTAAAATGAAGTACTATAACCTCACTATAATACAAGTCATAACATGCCTTTAAGGTTAATGAATTCCTTTTTACTCAAAATTTTCAAATGAGACTGGGTTCCTCTTGTCAAAGATGTTGTAGAAAGAATTAATGTTTTAAATAATGGGGGAGGGAGAGAGAGATATAGAGAAATTTTTAATCCCTTAATATATGCCTGAAATTGTGCTAAGTGCTGATGATACAAATACAAATATACAAGAGTGCTTACATTCCCAAGGAAGAAAGAAATTTCTCATCAGAAAGGCAAAGCTACTGATGAAAATAGAAATCCATAGTGAGTTGAAAAGATAGGATGTGTCCAAAAGGCTCTGTCATATAATTTATGTGTGCAGTAAATATCTCAGTTAGTAGAGGTATCTGTACCTATATCTCTATGTGGATGTGTATATGTAAATGTTTCTATTTATGACAAAAGAAGGCAGAAGCAATTTTGAAGGTATATTTATTTTGCATTGTCTGGACTCTTCATGAAATGGTTGTCCAAGCTAGGGACTCATCAATCTTGAAACTGGGCCTCAGGAGTTCTATCAATCTCAGAGAAGTTATATATGAATATGTCACAAATGAATCTAATGGCAAAAAGTAATCCCAGTATTCCCTTTTGAATGGTTTCTTTTAGTTAGTTTGTATGTATATTGTTTATTGGCTTTTGTAAATCCTATGCATCCCCTGAATATTATGTGTGAAATAAAGTTTATTCCATACTCAATTTTCCTGTACTATTTTCAATGCTTCTCCAGAAATTTGGAATTCCTTTTACCTATATTTGGAAAAACTCTGAAGCAAGCTACATCCAAGTCTAATTTTAGAGATTTCCTAGATTTAGACCAAGTAGGAACAATGAGTCAAAAAGGAAAACTAAATTTCATGGTGTCAGTCTCCAGGATCATGCCCAATCTAAGTCAGCCAGAGGTTTTTTGTTTTTGTTTTGCTATTGTTGTTGTTGTTATTTGGGGTGCCGGGGGGATGGGGGTGAAGGTGGTTCTAGGCCATCATGGATCATACATAAAATGAAGGAACTGAACAAAATGACCTCTAAAGTCCTCTCCACCTCAAGAACCTATTATCCCACTGAAGCTAGTTACTAAAATGGAATTTCATATAAATCACCCATAAAGACCCCAAGGACATTATTTTGATAAGAATCTAGTTCACCAAAGTTCAATTCAAATACATTGGAAAATCAAACAGGCATTTTATAATACACGTATAATGGAGCTGATTGAAACTTTACAAATTGATTTATCTAAGACTATATGTGGCAGACAATTTACCTATCTACTTAGTGGATGGAGTTGCCATAATTAGTGTTCCTCACATAAATTAAATCCCAGGTCCCAAATCCCATCTCCACACAAAGCAAATAAAATTATTTTCTTATATCTTTAAAGTGTCTCATAAAGGTCCATGTAAAGAAGGTCATTCATTTTTAGAACCAGGGGTGGCTCCTTACACAGACATCATCACAATCTGCCACCACCCATGACTGTCTATTTGTCCGTTAGATCACTGTGGCTTACAAGGAGAGGAAAGAAGGAAAAGGGAAGAGCACAAAAAGAAAATAAGAAAAATAAAAGTATACTGAATCCTTAGGCTCCAATTTCCTTATCAGTTAAATGAGGAAGTTGGATTAGATATTCTCCATAATCTCTTTTAGCTCTCAAATGCTAGAACTAAGCAGTTCAAGAGAAGCTTATTTTTGGTATTTGGAGAGATAGATGCTTAAAACTTAGAATCATTATTCTCCTTTATTAATCATCCTATTCAATATGAAAAATACTATAACTCATTCCAAAAGTACAAAGCAGTCAAAATTCACTTTCATTTCCCACTCCTGATTCAGTCTTCCTTAGCTTAACATTCCTAAATAAAGATGGCAGTTGCAAACCAAGAAGGAACTAAAAATCACACAAAAGATATAAGGCTGGTAAGATGAGGAAGCAGCTGGAGAAGCATGTATCCAAGAGGCCCTATCATTCAATTTGTACTTGCAGGAAATATCTCAGTGTGTCTCTGTCTCTATGTGGATGCATATTTGTAGATATGTTTCTATCTATGACAAAAGAAGGGGAAAAGTCATTTTTGCAGATGTACTTATTTTGTACTGTTAAAAAAAAAGTAAAAAATTCACAGATTGAAGGTTAATCAGTTACTGATGGTCAGATGACTCTTAGGTCAGAAGAAAAAATATATATAGAAAATAGTATAGGGAAAAGCTCAAATTTCATGGAATGTGAAAACAAAAAAGGCCTTAAAGATCATCTAATTCACTTCCCTCATTTCAAGATGAGTGAAACAAGATCTGCAATGGTAAAATTTCACACAGATTTAGTAGCAGAACCAGGATGAGGTCCTATATCTCTAGGCTCCCAGTTTGGGGTTATTTCCACTGGGGTACATTAAATAGGCTGAGAAAGAAAAAAGCTCAGGTGAGATGTGGGATGTGGGGAGAAAAAACCAGATAACTAAGGAAGAGGGGTGGGAAATCAGTGGATCTTTAACCTTGTATTAAGTTCTCTGTTTATAATTTCATTTTTATACTCACTGGAATGCCTTCCTTCTCCACTATTTGGAACCCCAAATTCTCTGGAAGAAGCATACTTAGTCTTTTTCCTCATTACAGCACTACCACTCATACCCAACCTCCTACCTCTCCACTCCACCTTCAATGGGACTGTTCTCACTACAAGCTCAGGATCTACTTTGTAAATTTGTATGTTTACTTATCTCTGAACATATTGTTTCTACCTTAAGTTTGTCTTCTGTTTTGTTTTAGGGCAGAGAAGGCTATCATATTTGTCTTTATATCCCTAGCACCAAGTATATGCAAATATACAATATGCAAACTACTCTCTACATATAAGATTCGTAGAGTGCAAATGGAAGCTGATCTCAGAGAGAGCTTGAAAAAAGTAAGATTTAGACTTTGAAGGAAACCAGAGAGCCAGGAAGCAGAAGGGAGGAGAAAGAGCATTCCAGGCACAGGGGTAAGCCAATGAAGAGGCACAGAATTGAGAGATGGAGTGCCATGTGAAAGCAAGAGTCAAAAAAAGCTTGTGGCACTATTGTAGAGTATGTGCAAAGGGCTAAAGTGTAAGAAGATCAGAAAAGTAGGAAGGGATCAGGTTATGAAGGGCATTAAAAGCCAATTAAGACTCTAGAGTACGGGAGCCAATGGCAGTTCTAACAGAGGGAGGTGACAAGGACAATCACTTTGTGGCAATTTCATTCAATGTCCCAAGGTCAAATTTATGTTCATAAAACACTTGATAATTTGCAGAGCACCTCTCTTAAAATATTGCCATAATAAGATAGATAATACAAATATTATTCACCCAAATTTACAGATGGGAAAGTAAACTCTGAGAGGTGAAGTCATTTGTCATAGACCACACAGCTCCTGAGTGATAGAACTAGAAATCAAATCAATTTCTGATTCCTAGTACAATATTCTCTTCTTTGCTTTTGAAACTATATTAGATCTGCAGCTACATCCAAATACAATATTGTGTATAGGAATCATTACAAAATGACCTCAGAGTTCTTGGTACTCTGATCAAGAAAAAAGATTAACAAAAATTGTTTTTTAAATTGTTTTACAAGATGTAACAGAAAGAGAGCTGACCTTGGACTTAAGACGACCTAGTTCAAATCCATCCTTCCACACATATTAATTAACTGGCTATATTTGGACAAGTTGCTTAACTTCTCATGGCTGCCAGGCCACTTTTTAAAACTAGAAGTTATAGAGACATAGCAAATCTGTGTGGATTGAGGGAATTATCATGCTACAAACCTCTGATAAAATCATAGTGCTGGCAAAAAAAAATCAGCACCTATTTGTGGTTAAAAAAAATTAACAAATCCCTATGCCCTGATATTTATTTATAATAACTTTTTTTTTGCTTTTTGCTGAGGCAATTGAGGTTAAGTGACTTGCCTAGGGAATGTTAAGTGTCTGAGACCAGATTTGAACTCAGGTCCTCCTGACTTCAGGGCTAGTGCTCTATCCACTGTGCCACCTAGCTGCCCCTATAATAACTTTCTAATCCATTTCAAAATATATGGTCACATAAAGAAGATTACACTTAGTTCACAAGACTAGATAACTAGTTTTTAAAAATACTTTACCAAAAGATCTAGAACTGGAAGGAATTTTTAGAATTTTGATAGCTGGGAACAACATTGAAAACTAGAAAGATAATGTGGCTTGCCCAAAGTTAGATAAATACTAAAAATTCAAATCCAGATCTTTTGATTATAAATTCAATGTTCTTCCAATTATGCCAGACTATAGACTGTTAAATAATATAAAAACTACTCATGATCTCTTTCTGGAGGTAAGGAAGAAGTCATAGATAACCAGTTTATTCTTCCCAGGAAACAGGACTGCCATTGCTAATTACTCACAAGGATTGCCTCCAGAAAGTAACAGGACAAAACATTATCAATAAATTTCCTTCAAAATAGCATCACTGTTATAAAAATCATTATAATAAGCTCTTGCCCATTTCCATTCTCTGTCTTTGTTTTCTTCCCAATTTCAGGAGGTCCATTACTATAGAACATTGTGGTCACTATTTAATGCCATATAGTATGTTGTCAATATATAATCTTCAAATTGGTAGGAAAAGTAGAGCTTCCTCCCTCTCATTCATTATTTTCCAGTTTTTCTTATAGGTTGCCCAGTGACTCAGCACTGTCCAATGTGTACATTGTTAACTGATGAGAATTCTTCTGCATAGGGGTTATGATAAAAAAAAATACCCCCCCAAAAAAAACAAACATACTATGGTATGCAAGCAAATTATGTACCTCCACTTAAAATGTAGGTGAAAGTAAAAAAATTTCTTCTTAATATAGGGATTATTAAATAGTATCAAAAAGTATCTAGAAAATAATCAAAGATTTCCATGTAAAATTCAATGAATTAGTAGGTAGAGCTCCCCCATTCTTGTTGGTTATTAAAAAGCAATCAAGTAAAATATAGCAGAGAAAGAATAACAAAGAAAAAAAATAATAATTTTCAAAAAACAGACCAGAAGCAGAATACTGCATAAAAGTCTTTAGCTCTTTAACTATGTATGGTCTTTTCAAGTACCAAGAGCTCCATCCAGAGAACTTCTTGAGAACTGCACTTTATTTATTCCAGAGAAAAAGAAAAGCCAAATGTTTTGTAGTCCAAAATAAGACCCACCTTCATCCTCCCTAGAGAACCCTTCCTTTTTATTGGATGATGAAGAAGCATCCACATTTTTATTTTCATTTTTTGAGCACTCTGATATTCCAAATACAATCAGCACTTCAAGATGCTTCCTGAGGCTCCCTAGGGATCTAAATAAAATAAGTAGGGGCTTTTTCTTCTTCTACCTGTTCTGTTCATCTCTAAGAACTCTCAGGTCATCAGAAAGTACTTTATTAAAATAATAACAATTATATAGCAGCTTCCACAGATGCACAACGAAATTCAGAGAAATCCTGTTGGCAAACAGGAATATATAAAAACAATAGAATTAATACTAGTTCTATGTAAAGTGGAATCTCCATTCACCTTGACTAGAATGTCAAACAGTGATGCAGCAGATCACTTGCAACCTTTTGCCATGTCCCTGAGATAGACACTGTATGGGCTTGTTAAAGAAGAGGTAACTGTTCCCAGAACATTATGTTTATATCATTCACACACACTCACACATTCAAGTCAGTCTCTTCTACTAGAAGGGGTCAGGCTGCTAAAAACTAAGCTACAGTAATAATAATCGTTTTCTCTCACCACCATAACAACCAAAGATTCTCTACAAGAAACTCCAACTCCTTAAATAAATAAAAAAATGTTCTCAAAACAACAAGCATAACATCATAATGCTGAGAGGTCCCCCTACCCTATCACCAGCTTCATACCTCAGAATGTAATTTAGCTCCCTTTGTGAGAAGCCTCTGCCCATTCCCTATGAAATGATGGACAGTCTTGATTGACAGGCTTTGGGGAGGGGCGAATAAGACTTAACCTTTATTCTGTTTTCTCCCCTTTTGTTCTTCTTCACTGTCAAACACCAAGAAAGCTTTTCATGTATGTTGACAGAAAAATGTACTGAGGAGATTACAGCCCTGCGGTGGGAAGATCCTTGCTGATACACCATGCACTTCAAGGGCAATGGGTAGGGAATATACAGTAAAGAGCTTGGCTAGATTCACTGAAGGACAGAATTTCCTTCAGCACAGAAAATAAGGTGAGATTGTAAAGTAATGACTTGGGGAAAGGGGGAGAGCTCTATTCAGAAATGAAAGTGATATGAATACAAAAGATGTCCATTTAAAAATTTAAAGAAAAGAAAAAAAATGATGGGATTGATTTCCACAGGTAGTTCATGGTAATGTCTCATTACTTTGCAGTAATGTTATGTGTTAGAGAACATGTCAATCAGAAGGCCTCATTTTTAGTGCTGGAAAACACTTCAGAACTCATCAAAGCAGCTAGGTAATAGCTATTATTCTATAGAATAATATAGAAGGAATGCTGGAATTGGAGTCAGGAAGAACTGAATTCAAATCCAGTCTCAAACACTTTCTAATTGTGTTGACACTAGGCAAATTACAATCCCTGTCAGGCTGAGGTTTCCCAACTAAATTTAGGGATGATAAAAGCCTCTATATGCTGCAGTATGTGTGTGTGTGTGTGTGTGTGTGTGTGTATGTTTCCTTCCCTTCCTCCATCTCCTAGGTGCTAAGTACAGTAGTCACACAAGGAATGCTTGTCATCACTGCTGATTAGGGCAGAAGCTTTTATTTGTTCCATTTTTGACCTGAGCCAGTTTATCTCTCCTTAGATACATAGCAAGTGCTTAATAAATGCCTGTTCTCTTTCTTCCTTTCCTTCTTTCATTTATTTATAGATTTAAAAAAAACGAGTCTTAAGAAGCTTGAATGACATACTCACAATCATATAGTTAATAAGCAGCAAAGCTGAAAACTTAGAGTCAGGTTTGGAAATGGAAAATTGCTCTTTTTCCACTGTACTAAGCTTTGATCACTTGAGGGCTATCCCTAGCAGAGTCACTGAAGCTTAAAGTGATCACAGAATCATTAAACTGGTAAGAACCTTGAAATTCACTTAATGCAACCTCCCCATTTTATAGATAAAGAAACTGAGACATAGAAAAGTTAAATATCTTGACTAAGATCATACAAGTAGTCTTACTGGTCATGCTTTTTGGGTCACCTCTGAAAAATAATGCAGCAGGATGTGTTTCATTTGCTTACAAAGGCAGCATCATCCATAGGATCTAGGGATAACACTGTGCATGCAGCAGAAGGACACAGAGCCAATACAGGGTTTTCCCTTTTCTTTTGTTGTTCATGTCTTTCCTGCCAGCTGTTCCTCTTAGCTCCCTGCTGTTCTGCATGCTGCCATATACACTAAGAAGCTTATGCAAAATCACTGGCTAACAGGAAATATGGCTAAACAGAATCACTCATAAAAAACTGAAGGCCATGCTATAAAGTATTTCAAAAACACTAAAATATATGAAAAACCAATAGTTTGGTTTTAATTTGGGAAACTCCCAGTGTGGGAACTCTTTGTACAGATCTAGTTATGATTTAGAAGATATGATCTACAGTAAGAGTCCTTAAACTGAGGTTTGCAATACACACATACATATACATACACAAATGTGTACATGTATGTATATATGTATGGATATATGTATATATACTTGTGTCTGCACATGTGTCTATACATGTGTGTATGTGTGTATTTTGACATGATTGATTTCCTTTATAATTTCATGTACTTTATCATACACATTCAAAGTCACCTTTCTAAGAATGGGTCCATGGCTTCACCTGGCTGACAGGGGTGTGTGACACAAAAAAGGTAAAAAATCCTTGCTCTAAAAAGATTATGAGGTACAGAGAAGTTAAATCATTTGCCTTGCATCATACAACTAGAAAATGTCACAATTGGGATATAAAGCTGGGTCTTCCTGAGTTTATGCCCAGCATGCTATCCACAATCTACTATAATTTTGAAAATCCCATTAGAAAAATTTAAGGACAAGACTCATTTCCTCTCATTTCCAGAGAGTAAAATCTATTTGCACATTCCAAAATAGAATTTAGTTTAATAGGTTTTTAGAAACTTCAACAACGGTGTAAACATCAAAACATTAAATCAGAATCAAGCATGAAACCACTTACCAAAAAAAATTTTAAACATGAGATTTCTTTACCTTTTCTCTGGCTCTCCTCTTTGTCCCTGCATCCATCCACTCATTTTCCTTGTCCAGCATGTCAATGAAGGCCCATCGAACTCCTTCAATCAGTTCCTCCATCTAGGGGAAAAAAAAGTCATTCTAAGAAGAAAGTCTAGGCATAAAATAGAAAGACAGAAGGCAGAAGGTAGACAATGAGAAGATGTAGAAAGCAGGAACCTTTGAAAGAGAGCTTCAGGGCCAGGCCCAATTTCAGGGAGATATAGTTTAATGAAAATAGAGAGGTGCCTTCTTTTTACTGAGACTGGGACACTCCAGAAAGACCCTGCAAAGAAAGATTCTTCCTCAACTTAAGCAGAAGTAGAGAGGGGTTACAGTGACTGCTGCATTTACTTCTCCAAATCATTTCAAGGACCAGCAATAAACAGATTACATGGAGAAATTACCACAGCTCCTACCTTGTAACCTAAATCTGCCTGTGGCTATCTAGCTCTGAAAACTCATTTCAATTTTCTATAAGGGCTGAAGGGGAAAAGAATAAAAAGCCAAAAAGTGAACAGGGAGTTGGATATTTCAGAAAAATAACTGAAACTGAAAAGATCCAGAGTTAACAGAAGGCCAAGTAGAAAGACAAGGAACCCTGAGGGAAAACTTCTCCCACATGAATCAGAGCTGTTCTGGGTAGCCCAGTCAGTTCTTTTTAAGTTTGATCCCTAGGGTGAACCAGATATTTTCTCAGTATCTTTATTCTTGGCTTCTCATTCACCTCATCTCTCTCTCTCTCTCCTCTCTCTCTCTCTCTCTCTCTCTCTCTCTCTCTCTCTCTCTCTCTC
>JAJPUD010012862.1:20221-25221 GCA_023553655.1 Myrmecobius fasciatus
AGCAATAAATTGGGAAATCATCTTTACATTTAAGTGTTCTGATAAAGGTCTCATTTCTAAAATATAGGGAAAATTGTCTCATATTTATAAGAATTCAAGCCATTCTCCAATCAATAAATGATCAAAGGATATGAACAGGCAATTTTCAGAGGATGAAATTAAAACCATTTCTAGTCATATGAAAAGGTGCTCCAAATCACTATTGATCAGAGAAATGTAAATTAAGACAATCCTGAGGTACCACTACACACCTGTCAGATTAGCTAAAATGACAGGAAAAGTTAATGATGAATGTTGGAGGGGATGAGAAAAGGCTGGGACACTGATGCATTGTTGGTGGAGCTGTGAACAGATCCAGCCATTCTGGAGAGCAATTTGGAGCTATGCTCAAAAAGTTATCAAACTGTGCATACCCTTTGGCCCAGCACATTTCTATTGGGCTTATATCCCAAAGAAATCATAAAGGAAGGAGAGGGCCCCACATGTGCAAGAATGTTTGTGGCAGCCCTTTTTGTAGTGGCTAGAAATTGGAAACTGAAAGGATGCCCTTCAATTAGAGAATGGCTGAATAAATTATGGTATATGAATATTATGGAATATTGTTCTGTAAGAAACGACCAGCAGGACGATTTCAGAGAGGCCTGGAGAGACTTACTGAACTGATGCTGAGTGAAATGAGCAGAACGAGGAGATCATTATACATGGCAACAACAATACTATATGACGATCAATTCTGATGGACATGGCTCTCTTCAACAATGAAATGTTTCAAACCATTTCCAATTGTTCACTGAAGAAAGCCATATACACCCAGAGAGAGGGATGTGAAATGTGGACCACAACATAACATTCTCATACTCTCGATTGATGTTTGCTTACATTGTGTTTCCTTTCTCTGATTTTTCTATCTTGTAGATACAATTTTTCTTGCACAACAATGATAAGGGTGGAAATATGTATACATATATTCGATTTGTCAAGTATTTTAACATAATTAACATGTAGTGGATATCTATCCTGCCATGTAGGGGAGGGGTGGGGAGTAGGGGGGAAAATTTGTAACAGAAAGCTATGTAAGGATTAATGTTGAAGAATTACCCATACATATGTTTTGCAAATAAAATAAAATAAAATAATAAAAAAATTAAAAAAAAAATAAAAACCAAAAAAAAAAAAAAAAAGAAAAAGGACATATATGTACAAAAATTTATCAGATCTCTTCTCAGGGCAAAAAAATGAGAAGTTGCCCATCATTTTTAAAAAATAAATTATAGTATATGATTGTGATGGAATATTATTATTATTTTTCTTTTTTTATTAAAGCTTTTTATTTGCAAAACATATGCATGGGCAATTGCTCAACATTGACCCTTTCAAAGCTTTCCATTACAAATTTCCCCCCCCCTAGTCCCCACCTCTCCCCTAGATGGCAGGATATCCACTTCATGTTATGTTAAAATCCTTGAGAAATCGAATATATGTATACATATTTCCACCCTTATCATTGTTGTGCAAGAAAAATTGTATCTACAAGATAGAAAAATCAATGCTGAGTGAAATGAGCAGAACCAGGAGATCATTATACACGGCAATAACAATACCATATGACGATCAATTCTGATGGACATGGCTTTCTTCAACAATGAAATGTTTCAAACCACCTCCAATTGTTCACTGAAGAAAGCCATATACACCCAGAGAGAGGGATGTGAAATGTGGATCACAACATAACATTCTCATACTCCTTGACTGATGTTTGCTTATATTGTGTTTCCTTTATCTGATATATCTTTTGTGTAGATAAGATTTTTTCTTGCACAACAATGATAAGTTTGGAAATATGTATACATATATTCGATTTGCCAATATTTTAACATAATTAACATGTAGTGGATATCCTGCCATCTAGGGGAGGGGTGGGGAGTTGGGGGGGAAATTTGTAACAGAAAGCTATGTAAGGGTTAGTGTTGAAGAATTACCCACACATATGTTATGCAAATAAAATTTTAAAAAAAGATAGAAAAATCAGAGAAAGGAAACACAATGCAAGCAAACATCAATAGAGAGCATGAAAATGTTATGTTGTGGTCCACATTTCACATCCCTTTCTCTGGATGTATATGGCCTTCTTCACTAAACAATTGGAACTGGTTTGAAACATTTCATTGCCAAAGAGAGCCATGTCCATCAGAATTGATCAACATATATTGTTGTTGCTGTGTACATTGATCTCCTGGTTCTGTTCATTTCACTCAGCATCAATTCATGCAAGTCTTTCCAGGCCTCTCTGAAATCATTCTGCTGGTCGTTTCTTATAGAACAATAATATTCCATAACATTCATATACCATAATTTGTTCAGCCATTCTCCAATTGATGGGCATCCATTCAGTTTTCAGTTTCTAGCCATTTCAAAAAGGGCTGCCACAAGCATTGAATATTATTGTTATGTGGGAATACACCCCTGGAAATTTTTAAATCTTGAATTCCAAAGCAAGGGGTTGGGGAATTTGATGCTGCCACTTAGAATCTCTCTTTTTCTTTCATTCTAGGTTCTCCATTGAAGAAGGAAATGACAAACACTCATTATCTTTGCCAAGAAACCCCTCCCAGACAGTTCTAATCATGACTAAATGTATAACAACAATTAATTGTGGCATCAGATTAAAAAAAATGCTGGAAAATGGCATGAATCAGAGAAAACTAAGTTACACTCCAGTCTCAGTATTTATTAGCTGTGTGAGCTTAAGCAAATTATTTCATCTCTATTTACCTCAGTTTTCTCATCAGTAGAGAGGAAAATGATACCCATTTTCTAGGATTATTGTGATAATAAAAGTTATGTAGTGATTATGAAGTGCTTGGGAGATGGTAAATTAATTATATTAATTAATAGATTGTTACTGTGACATTGCTGAATTTATGTAAGGATGTAAAGGTGAAAATATCGTTTTAATCATTAATCATTTAATCAAATTAATTTAATAATATAATCATAATAATTATTCATTTGTGATAAATGACATAGGGACAATATCTTCCTATTATTGCTGTCATTTGTATGTGAAGGGGACCAAAATGACATGATGTTGGAGTCAATGTATGACTTGTCTGGCTGTGCCTGATCAGACCAATATGAACTTAGAAGGCTCTACCACAAATCAGGCACAAATAGTCCATATGAACATTTGGAGAGGAGAGGTCTCTAAATTTGCCCGTCTCATTTCTTTTGAACTACTGCATTTCTGCTTTGCTTAGAGCACAGCATCTTTTTTTGATGAGGGCTTGCCGTACTGGATGATGCTGTTTCAGTGCCTCCCATGTCTCACAATTACAAATACAAAAGTTTTTCAGAGAGACCTCGTGAGTGTCTGACCCCGAGTTCTCTGTAAAATAGCCTATTGGGCAAATGTATGTTTTGCCTTAGAATAATGTGGCCAGTTCAGTGGAGTTGTCCATATGTAGAACCATCATTTACAGGAAATGGAGAAATTTTGAATGCTGTGGATAAGTTCACTTGCCTTAAAAGTATGATTTCCAGTGATGTACACCTAGATGATGAGGCTCCAAAAATGTAAGAGGAGGTATTATGATTGTCTATCAAACTACAGAGTCATTGGACTGAAGTTGTATGTCTGTGAAATCAAGACAGTTTACCAATGCCATGGCAGAAAAATAAACTGCTTCCATTTGAATTATCTTAGGAAGAATCTGAATATCAGGTGGCAAGATAGGGTAAGGGACATTTGAGGTCCTTTCCTGAACTGAATTCAAATTCTCCTGCAGAGAGCATAACTCCAGTGGGTTAGCTATAGTGTTTGAAATCCAAACATTTGTTTGTCTAGAAGATTATATCCTTCAAAGGGGAACAAAGGAATTAGTTTTCTAGGAATAAAGTAAATATGTGATATAAAATTTTTCTAATTAAATTGAATAGTAAATTTTCGAAAAGCAACAGATTTAGACTGTTTTCTCTGAGAACTACATAAATGTGGATGGACCTCCAAATGTATTTAGTATGAAAATTCAGGCTCTGAGTATGATTGGTAACAAACTTTCACAATTGGATTAAGGATTTTATATACAAAATTGCATTGATAATTTTAAAAAAGTGAAATGGTTTTCCAATTTTAAAGTATCTGATAGTTTTAAAGAACAGAAGAGTCCATCAGATTATTTAATTTCTTATTCTGGTTTAGATTCTGTCAATTTTTTTTAATACATAAAAATCTGTCTCCCTTTGTATTTAGAATCCAGTACCAAATTGAAGAGACCTGGTTCTGATTTGTTATACAATTGGTATGCATTGCTTAATAAACTGATATGTTCAGAACCTTGACCCCTTTTTTCAGTTATTTCAAATTTCATTTGTCACATAGACAAATTGAGGTGGCCAGGCTATGGGAAGTAGTATATGGGTCTGGATGGTTCCCACTTGTCCTTGGACAGAATGCTGAGCTCACTGGTTAAGAAAAGTCACTTCAGGCATCACTGAGGAATGACACAGTTGTGAGGGCTGTATTTATCTGTGTGTGGGATCATGGAAAGAGCACCTAGGCCAGGGTGGGGCTTAGGTCCTGACTCTGGGCTTTAGCTGGTCCCTTGGTCCTGCACCTGGAGACTTCTGTGTTGGTTAAAGCTTCTGGAGTTTCTGGAAGGGGTCTTGCTGAGGAATTTCCCATTTGCCCACCGTGAGCTGTACCCCTGTACCCCAAATTGCTATACCCAGGCTTGATCCCTCTCTTCAGCCTTCAACTGCTGCATCTCCTTCTGTATCTCCTGCTGTACCTCCTTCTGCTGCTCTTGCTGTGCCTGCTGCCCCCCAGGAGCCTCCTGCCCCTCCCGTACCTCGGACATCTCCTCCTGCACCCCCAACACTTCCTGCACTTAATGTAAAACAAAGAAGAAAGTCAGTGGGCTCCTTTCCAGCTGGTGCTGAGAGAAAATAGGACATTAAAGAGATGGTGGCTAGAGACTCTGTAGAAGAACCTAGTATAAAGG
>JAJPUD010012862.1:30221-42862 GCA_023553655.1 Myrmecobius fasciatus
TGAGAGGGAATGAGAGAATATAGCCAGGGGATAGTTATAGGGTTGCTTCAGCTTGCTGTGGACATGGAGAAAGGAAAGGACTATTGAAATTCAAAAGGGACCCCAAAAAGGTTGGGTTCACAAACCGGTATCACAAAGTCTCAAAAGAATTTGCATGCTTGAACCCATCTCCAAGTCGAGGGCCAAAGTTTATTGTAATTTTAACACCAATTGAAGTGGGCTAAGTTCCAAAAGGATTTTAGCAAAGAACCAGGAGCAAGAAGACAAATTTATAGGAAAATACAGAGAGATCTGGTTCTTCATGTCACTGATATGCTAATTTTATGGCCCAGAGGTAGAGCTGAGGGGTGGTCTGGTATGCACCTCAACAGAAACTCTTTTATAACGGACCAACAGATTGCTATTTGGCAGTCAGGAAAGTTTCTAGGACTGTACTATGATATTCCTAAAGCCAGGAGACTTTAGGATCATTAACAGATTATTTGAACAATAGCACTTCTAAGGTCTGAGGGCCTCAGGATTACTGCTATATTTCTCTTAGAAGCTGCATCTCTATCGGGACCACCTTTGGAGGGAAATGGGGGTGGGGGTGCTAGAGGGAGAAGAATTGGAGTGATTTTGGGGGGACTATAGCTTGTGAAGGCAGGTAGGAATTTATTGTGGGCAAGAAGGGAACAATTGAAGGGAAGAAGGAAGGGGAAGAGAGAGGAGGGGAGACAAAAATTAAGAACACAAGGTTTTGCAAAGGTGAATGTTGAAAATTTTCTTTGCATGTATTTGGAAAAATAATAAGCTATTTAAAAAAAACACAAAAAGTATAGAGACAAGCATCAAAAAGGGTTAACAGAGATAGATGATATGGGGATCCAATTACAGTGGTAAAGGAAGGTCAGAAGTTTGAAGGATAGCTTTGAACAAATCACTTTATCTCAAAGTTGTTGATAAAACATTAAATTTAAGCAAAACTTTAAATTTAAAATATTCATGCCATTTCAAAGTTATCAGCACTGTTTGGTGTTCTGCTGGTCTATGTCTAGAGCTTATCTGAGATTTACACATTACAAGACCAAAAATCCCTGATAGCAAAGCCTAGATGGCTTTCCCTGACTTAGCCCATAGTCTCAAAATGTAATTTCTGGTTAATATGTGATGCACTTGGCAAATTATGCCCCTTTGATCTTTGGAAAGTTTGTGTGTAACTTCTATATTCCCTTTTGCAATCTAACTTTCTTCTATTATATTTTTATATTGGGTATTTACTATACTGACTGAAAGGGGAACAAGAGTCAGAGCAACAAGAACAAAATAAAATTTTAACACAAGTGGAAATTCTACTGAAACTCCTATATATATTGTATGGAACACTAGAATTATGCAGAACAGCTTAAGAAATTCAATTTTATGTATTCTGTGTATTATATTATGCATCCTATGTTCTGGCAATTAAAATTATCCCAGATTATACACAAACTTGTTTTTAAAAATAAACTAGAAATAGTGTATATGACAAAGCTTACATATTTAATCAGATTCCTTTGTTTCAAGTGACTGTTTTTAAAACTTCTTTTGCTTTCACAATCTAAAATAAACACAATAAGAATAAAGTATCTTAGCTATTTAAGAACGTCAATATTATGTTAATGAAAACATTATTCATGAAAATATTTGTGATTGATGAAATATTACATATGACATCATCAGCAATAATATTTAATAGCCTGTTGTGAAAGAATACCACACAATGTTGAATGAGCCATTGTTTTTCTAATTGGAAGAGTACTTTTTGGATGTTTTTCAGAACTGTGCAAAGCAGTATTTTTCCTGCATATATTTCTGATCTAATAAGGCCTTTAAAAAGAGTTTCATCTGAGTTCCCACTTTTTAAAATTTAATTCACATTATATTTAATATTTTCCCCAGTTACAGGTAAAACAAATTTTTTACATTTGTTTTTAAAACATTGAGCTCCAGACTCTCTCCCTTCCTCCTTACCTTAGCCCCCTTTAAAAAGGCACATTTGAAACTGCAAAACATTTCCATAAAAGTTATGTAAAAGATAACATAAATTCCCCCCTCCCCAAAAAACCCGTTGAGAAAAAAGTTTAAAAAAGAGGAGGGTATGCCTATATTCAGAAACAATCAGTTCTTTCTCTAGGTATGGTTAACATTTTTTCATCATAAGTCTTCAGAGTAGTTGTGGATCATTGTATTGCTGAAAATGGCAATCATTCATAGCTGATCATCCCACAGCATCACTATTACTTTGTACACAGTACATTTCATTTTGCTTGAATTTATAGAGGACTTTCCAGATTTTTCTGAGAACATCCTGCTCATTATTTCTCATAGAACACCCGTGTTCCATCATAATCACATCCCACAATTTATTCAGCCATTTTCCAATTGATGGGCATCCCCTCAGATTCCAATTCTTTCCCTGAAAAGAGAGCTGCTATGAATATTTTTGTACATATAGGTCTTTTTCCTTTGTTATTTTATCTCTTTTGTGATTTATGCCTAGTAGTGGTATTGTTACATCAAAGCCCTTTGGGCATTTTACATATTGTTTGATTATCAATTTATCTATTGGAGAATGGCTCTTTTTTTTTTTAAATAAATTTGACTCATCTCCCTATACATTTGAGAAATGTTTTCATCAGAGAAACTTGGTTCAAAATTCTTTCCCCAATTTCTATTGTTAATTGTATTTTGCCATTGTTTATTCTATTCTTTCTCCTTTCACCTCCTTTCTTTCACCTCCTCAAAAGTGTTTTGCTATTGACCAGCCCCTTCTCCAATATGTCTTCTATTACCCTCACCTTCCCATAGAACTTTCCCCTTCTACTTTCCTGCAGGGTAAGATAGATTTCTTTTTTATTATTAAAACTTTGTATTTTCAAAATATATGCATGGATAATTTTCAACATTCACCCTTGCAAAACCTTGCATTCCTAATTTTTTCTTTCCCTTTCCCCCATCCCCTCCCGTAGATGGAAAGCAATCCAACATATGTTAAACATATGCAATTCTTCTATGCATATTTTCACAAATATCATGTTGCACAAGAAAAATCAGATCAAAAAGGAAAAAAAATGAGAAAAAACAAAATGCAAGCAAACAATAACAAAAAGAGTGAAAATACAATGTTGTGGTACTCAGTTCCCACAGTACTCTCTCTGGATGTAGATGGCTCTCTTCATCACAAGACCATTGAAACTGCCCTGAATCATCTCATTATTGAAGAGAGTCAAGTCCATGAAAATTGATATCATATAGTCTTGCTGCTTATTTCACTGCATTACTTCATGTAAGTCTCTCCAGGCTTCTCCAAAATCATCCTACTAGTCATTTCTTATAGAACAGTAATATTCCATAATATTCATATGCCATAAGTTATTCAGCCATTCTCCAACTGTTGAATATCCACTCAGTTTCCAGTTTCTTGCCTCTACAAAAAGGGCTGCCACAAACATTTTTGCACATGTGGGTCCCTTTCCCTCCTTTATGATCCCTTTGGGATACAAGCCTAGTAAGAAAACTTCTGGATCAAAGGGTATGCACAGTTTGATAACCTTTTGGACATAGTTCCAAATTGCTCTCCAGAATGATTGAATCAGTTCACAACTCCACCAAAAACATATTAGTGCCTCAGTTTTCCCACATCCTCTTCAATATTCATCATTATCTTTTCCTTTCATCTTAGCCAATCTGAGAGGTGTATAGTGGTATATCAAAGTTGTCTTAATTTGCATTTCTCTGGTCAGTAATAATTTAGAGCACCTTTTCAAATGGCTAAAAATGGTTTTAATTTCATCTGAAAATTGTCTGTTCATATCCTTTGACCATTTATCAATTGGAGAATGGCTTGAACTCTCATAAATTTGAATCAATTCCCTATATATTTTAAAAATGAGGCCTTTATCAGAATTGCTGAATGTAAATTCTCCCCCACCCCCCCAGTTTTCTGCTTCCCTTCTAATCTTGTCTGCATTGATTTTGTTTGTACAAAACATTTAATATGATCTAAATTATCCATTTTGTATTCAATAATATACTCCAGTTCTTCTTTTGCCACAGATTCCTTCCTTCTTCACAGACCTGAGGGGTAAATTATCTTTTGTTCTTCTAATTTGCTTATAATATCATTCTTTATGTCTAAACCGTGAATCCATTTCTACCTTATTTTGGCATAGGGTGTTAGATGTGGGTCGGTACTTACTTTCTGTCATACTGATTTCCAATTTTCCCAGCAGTTTTTGTCAGATAGTGAGTCCTTGTCTCAAAATCTGGAGTCTTTGGGTTTGTCAAACACTAGATCACTAGATCACTAGTCATTGACTATTCCACTGATTGATTACTCAATTTATTGGCCAGTATTAAATGGTTTTGATGACCAAGCTTCTTTATAATATATTTTTAGGTCTAGTATGGCTATGCCACTTTCATTTGCATTTTTTCATTAATTCCCTTAAAATTCTTGACCTTTTGTTCTTCCAGATAAACTTTGTTATTATTTTTTCTAGCTCTGTAAAATAATTTCTTGGGACTTTTATTGGTGTGGCACTCACTAGAAATGATTTTAATTTCTTCATCTGAAAATTGTCTGTTCATATCCTTTGACCATTTAGTAAGATAGATTTCTAAACCCATATTAAGTGTGTATGTTATTTCTTCTTTGAGCAAATTCTAATAAGAATAAGATTGACTCACCCCTTCCAGTCTACTGTAAAAGTTTTTTCTTGCCTCTTTAATGGCAGATCATTTATATCATTCTATATCTCCATTTCCCATTTTCCCAGTACATTCCTCTCTCACTTCTCAATTTTATTGGTTTTAGATACTATCCCTTCATATTCAACTCAACACCTGTGCCCTCTGTCTCTGACCTAAAAATGACAAAGTTAGAATGAATTATAAGGATCATCCTTCCATGTAGGAATGTAAACATATAAAGCTTATTAAGTTCTTTATGATATTCCTTTCCTGATTTCCTCTGTGTGCTTCTCCAGAGTCCTTTATTTGAAAATCAGATTTTTTTTATTCAGCTTTAGTCTTTTCATCACAAATACTTGAAAATCTTTTATTTCACTGAATATCCACCTTTTCTCCTGAAGGATTATAGTCAATTTTGCTGGGTAGGTAATTCTTGGTTGTACTCCTACCTCCATTGCTCTCTGGAATATCATATTCCAAGCCCTCTGATTCTTTAATAGTAGCAGGTAAATCTTTGATTATCCTGTCTATGGCTCCACTGTACTTGAATTATTTCTTCATGAATGCTTCAAATATTTTCTCCTTGAAGTGGGTATTCTGCAATTTAGCTATAATATTCCTGGGAGTTTTCATTTGGGGATCTCTTTTAGTAGGTGATTGATGGATTCTTTAATTTTTATTTTATCCTCTGGTTCTAGAATATCAGGATAGTTTTTCTTCATAATTTCTTGAAAGATGATATCTGGCACTTTATTTCGATCATGATTTTCAGGTAGACCAATGATTTTTAAATTTTTTTCTTGGATCTATTTTCCAATGTGATATTTCATGTTGTTTCCTATTTTTCCATTCTTTTAGTTTTGCTTTCTCATAAAGTAATTAGCTTCCATTTTCTCAATTCTAATTTTCAAGGAATTATTTTCTTCAGTGAGCTTTAACAACTCCTTTCCCATTTTGCCAATTTTCCTTTTTAAGGCATTCTTCTACTAATACTAGTATTAGTAGCATAAAACTAACACTCATTAGTTTTTTGCATTTCCTTTTGTACCATTCTCAATTCTGTTCCCGATTTTCCTCCATCTCTCTTACTTGATTTTCAAAATCCCTTTTTAGTCTTGCATGGCCTAAGGCCAATTCTTATTTTTTCTTGGAGACTTTGGATGTAGGAGCTTTGATTTTGTTATCTTCTTCCGAGTGTATGTTTTGATTTTCCTTGTTTTTATAGTAACTTTCTATGGTCAGAATCTTTTTTTTTTCTGTTGTGTGCTCATTTTCTCACCCTATTACTCAGCTTTTAATTCTTTGTTAAAGTAGGGTTTCATTTCCAGGGTGGAGGATGCATTGTCCCAAGCTGTTTTCAGAGATTTTTCTAGGGAACTGATCACAAACATTCTTTTCTTTTTAGGCTCCACTATGTCTATAAGTTTTAGTATGCTAAAGCAACAGCCTCTCCTTAGTGCTAAAGGGACTTCAAGTGAGCTGATGCCTCTGGAAACTGCCACAGCCACTGTTGGCCACACTAATTTCTGGTTTGTTGGTTTCCTAAGGCTCTCTCACCCTATCAATAAACCTTTCCTGCTGACCTTCCAAGTCATCTGTGGTGTCTCTGGTTTGAGAAGTCTAGAATCACTAGTATTACCAGAAAGAGCCCAAGGCCCTTTCCACTTGATGGATGCTGAGACTGGGGGTGAGGCTGGGTCTGGACTAGGCTTTTGCACTAGGTCTATACTTGACTCCCATCCTGGTGCCATAGACCTTTCCTACCAACCTTCTAAGTTGTCTTCAGCAGGAAAATGTGCCACTCCATCTTTTTGTGTGTTTTGATACTTTAACATTTATTTAGAGTCATTATTTAAAGGAATGTGGAGCAGTTTGGTAGAGAGTTCTACAAGTCTCTGCCTTTACTTTGCCATCTTGGTTCAGCCTCCTATTTTTTAGATTAAAAAAAAAATCTTTAACATTTTTTCCTTTTGCCTGGAAAGACTTACATGACCTGAGTCTGAGAAATTAGGAGAAGCAAGAGAATTAGTACCAACAAAATAGAATATGACCAACTGTTATGGATGTGTTTCTTTTCAACAATGCAGTGATTCAAGACAATTCCAATAGACATGGGATGGAAAGTGTAATCCTCATCCAGAGAAAGAACTATGGAGACAGAATGTGGACCAAAGTCTTGTATTTTCATATTTTTGTTGTTGTTTGTTTGTTTCTCATGATTTTTCCCTTTTGAGCTGATTTTTCTTACACAGCATGATGAATATGGAAATATATTTAGAAAAACTGCACATGTTTAATCTATATCACATTGCTTCTATCTTGGGGAGGGGAGAAGTAAGGGAAGGAGGGAGAAAAATTTGGAACACAAAGTTTGGCAAATGTGAATGTTGAAAATTATTTTCTCATGGATTTGGAAAAATAAAATACTATTGGGGGAAAAAAGATAATGGGAAAGAGGAAGAACAATAAGCCAGGAAGTTGCCTGTGCTCTCCTTGGATTTCTTCAGAATTAACATGAAATCAACTCTGAACAAATTTTGGAGCAACAGAACCCCAGAAAGAGACAGTGAAACAATTTCTCTGCGTAAGATGGCTTGGAAAGATTTGAAGAAAGGTCTTTCTCTCAGGTTAAAGAGAAGCATAAGCCAGCACAAAGCAGGAGAACATTTTACACAGTAGCAGCAATATTTTTGCAATGTTCATTTTTGATAGAATTACCTTTTCTCAGCAATACAATAATTTAAGGAAATTCCAAAAGATCCATAATGAAAAATACTATTCACGTCAAGAGAAAGAACCATGGAATCTGAATGCAAATTGAAGCATATTCATTTCATTTTTTTGTTGTTGCTGTTGTTTTTTTTTCTTCTAATACCTTCACAAAATGAATAACAAATGAATGATATAGAAATGGTATAGGCCACATGGGGGCAGCTAGGTGGTCCACTGGATAGAGTAGTAGACCTGGAATCATATGGAATTATTTTCCTGACTTCAAATCTGGTCTCAGATGCTTACTGTGTGTGACCCTTAACTTGTTGTCACTTAACTTTGTTTGCCTCAGTTTCCTCATCTGTAAAATGAACTAGAGGAGGAAATGGCAAACCACTCTAGAGGGGAAAACTAGCTAAAATGGTCTGGATAGAGATGGATTCTTCTGTCCAGATTACTAAAGGTGAGTTTTATGATTAGGTCATATACTCAGTAGAAGGAGCTGATGACTTTTTGCCCATTTCGTTAATATGTCCACTTTCTCTTTGATTATTAACCAGAGTTTATTTCAAAACTTTGGTTTACAAAGAGAAAGCCACTGACCTCAATCTATTAATTATTTGCTAGTCATAATTAATTGATTATCAATTACCCAGAAATTATGTCTCTCAAACTTTTCATTCATCACAGTAGGCCACATGGAAAAAGTAAACCTTGAGGTGGAACTTGAAGATCAGTCAGGAGGATTCAGAAAGTAGAAAAGGAAAGACAAAGCTAGTCAGGGAGAGGGAACAGTATGTGCAAATTTGTAGCAATGAGAATGCACTTCAGTCTTAAATTTATAAATAAAGTTAGTTCAGTATTACCAGAGACTTAGGTTTTAATTTTTAGACACATTGGAACTAAATTATCTAATATTTATTGCTTGGCCAATTTGAAACAGAAAATGTGAAGCTATCACATGCCAATCACACAATTACTTTTGAAATAAAATTATTATATGTCTGGGAAGTATAAATTTTCCACTGAGGGAAGAAATATGTAAAACAGTAAGAAATCTAACAGTTACACTGTTTTTAGTTATTATTTTTTGCCACCACAATAAGAACTGCTGAAGAAGAGTATAAAAGATGGCTTGAAGATTAACATTGAAAAAAAAAAAAAACAACCCCAGAAACTAAGATCTTGGCCACTGGCTCAATTACTTCCTAGCAATTGAGGGAGAAACAAATGAAAGTAATGTCAAATTTTATGTTATTGGGCTCAAAGATCACTGCAGATGGTGACTGAAGCCATGAAATTAAGATTTCTTCTTGGAAGAAAAACTATGACAAATCTAGACAACATATTAAAAAGCAGAGGAATTACATTGACAACAAAGTTATGGATTTTCCAGTGGCAATGTATGTCTTTGAGAATTAGACTAAAAGAAAAGCTGAGCATTGCAGAAATGATACTTTCAAATTGTAGTGCTGGAGAAGAAGGAGGTCAAATCAGTATTTAAAAGAAATTAACTCAGACTATTCATTGGAAGGTCAAAACTGAAGCTGAAGTTTTAGTACTTTGACTACATAATGAGGAGACAGAAGCCACTGAAAATAACTTTAATGTTGGGAAAGACTGAAGACAAAAGGAAAAGGGGATGGCAGAAGAAGTGTCATGGAAGCAATGAACATGAACTTGGACAGACTTTGAGAAATAATGGAGGATAAAGGTCCTAGCATAATGTGATATGTGGATACACAATGAGCTGGACACAAGCAAATAATCAAGAAAAATAATACAGATTATTAGAGCGTATATTATTACCAATTTGAGATAATTCCAATGAGAGTAAGATTTAGACATTCCCCTCCATCTCTCTCATCTTTCCTTTGATTGTAAAAGCTCTTCAATGCCTCTTATATGTGAGATTTTTTGGTCACATTCTACCTCTCCTCCTTCCCCCAGTACATTCTTCTTTCTCATCTTTCAATTTTTTATTTATAGATATCATCCCAACATATTCAACTTGCATCTGTGTGTTCTACGTATACTCTTTTTAACTCTTCCAGTAATGAGAAAGTTCTTAAAACTTATCTGTATCATTTTCCCATGTAGGATGCAAACAGTTTAATCTTATTTAATCCCTTACAATTTCTTTCATGTTTCCCTTTTTATGCTTCTCTTCAGTCTAATATTTGAAAGTCAGATTTTTTTATTCATCTCTATTCTTTTCATCAGAAATGCTTGAAAGTTTTTTATTTCACTGAATAACAATTTTATCCCAAAGGATATCGTATTAAGTAATGCTGGGTAGGTAATTCTTGGCTGTAATCCTAGCTCCTTTGTCCTCCAGATTATGATATTTCAAGCTCTCTGATCCTATCTATGACTGCATCATATTTGAGTGGTTATTTTCTGGCTGCTTGAAGTATTTTCCTCTTGGCCAGGGAACTTTGGAATTTGACTAGAATATTCCTAGGAGTTTTCTTTTTGAAATCTATTTCAGGAGGTGATCAGCAGATTCTTTCAATTTTTATTTTACCTTTTAGCAGGGCAGTTTTCCTTGACAATTTCTTCAAATATGATATCTGGTTTTTTTATCATGGCTTTTACATAATTCAATAATTCTTGTTATCTGTTCTGGATCTATTTTATAAGTCAGTTATTTATCTTAGGAAGTAGTTTATATTTTCTTTTATTTTTTCTTTCTTTTGATTTTGTTTTATTTTTATTTTTTGATGTCTCATGGAGTCATTAGCTTCTTTTTTCTCAATTCAAATTTTTAAACAATAATTTTCTTCAGTTAGCATTTGTCTTTTTCCATTTGGCCAGTTTTGCTTTTTAAGGAATCCTCTTCATTGTATTTTTTATGTATCTTTTACCATTTGGCCTAATTATGTTAGTTATGTTAATTTTTTCAATATTTTTGGTGCCTCCTTTACCAAGCTGTTGACCCTTGAAAAAAATTTTTCTTGCATTGTTCTCATTTCTTTCCCAGTTTTCCTTCTATCTCTTTTATTTGATTGTTAAATCCTTTTTGAGCTCTTCCAAGAATTCCTTTTGGATCTGACACCAATTTACATTTTTCTCTGAGGCTTTTGATATAGCCATTTTAACTTTTGTTGTCTTCTAAGTGTGTATTTTTATCTTCTCTGAAGCCATAGTAGCTTTTATAGTTAAGTTTTCATGTTTTTATTGTTTGTTCACTTATCCATCCTATTTCTTGATTTTTTTTTACCTTATGTTAAAATTGGATTCTGATCCTGGAGTGAAAAAACCAAGCTTTGGTTTTTTTTTTTTTTTTGTGCAATTATTTGCAGAACTAGTTCTTATAGTTTGTAAGTTTTTTAATTCTTCCAAGGTGACATGATCTAGGGAGAAATATATTTACTACTCTTCTGACTTGGACTTTGATCTGTGAACAACCATAAGCACTGTTATCAGGTCCCTGTTCCTCAATGGATGCAAATTGCTTCCTTGAGTTGGGACTGAGACCCAGGACTGCAATCTGGATCTGTGTTTGCGTAATTCAACAGAGCCCTGCACTCTATGCCAGCAAAGGGACCTTGTAATCATTTTTTGAAAAGAAGTCCAACTCCTTACCATTTGTAGACTGAGTGCTCCCAAATCCATAGCTTCTAATTCAGTTGCCCCCTGCTGCCTTCTGCTGCCTTGTCAATAAGTGATTTGCTTCAGTAATGCTGCTGTCTTACTGGGATCACCTTTGTTAGACTGAACTCCACTTGTACCTCAATACAACATAACTTCCCTGCCAAAACTCCTAAGTTGTCTTGGGCTAGAAAAGTTTCACCTTGTCCTTTTCTAAGTTTGCTGCTCCAGGATTTATTTTGAGGCATTATTTAAAGTTGTTTGCAGGGGAATTTGGGAAAGCTCATGGGAATCCTTTTCTTTTTTCCTCCATCTAAACTCTTCCCCCAGTGGTATTTCTTGTTGTTTGCATTTGTGATTCCAGAACTTAGCACAGTGTCTGTCACATAATAAATGTGTAATAAATGTTCCTTGACTTTACTATTGGCATGAGCCAATCTGGAGTAATTTGGATGATAATCTTTACAAAACTATAACTTCAGAGTTGCTCTAAAATATTTTGAGGTGATACATTGACATTCTACTTTACTTAAGTGTTAAATTGACATATAAAAGGATATAATCATTGTCCTGATTCTATGTACTCGATTAATGATTTAATTTTTACCAGTGAGAAATATTCCTCTACCAATGCAAATAAATGACTCATCTGCAATAAAAAATTGTGATACACAACTATGAGGGAATATTTCTGTGACATAATAATAGCTAATATTTAAATAGAGCTTACTATGTGTCAGGCACAGTGCTAAGTGTTTTTATAATTATCTCATTGGATCCTCACAACAACCCTGGGATGTTGGTATTATTATCCTCATTTTCATTGTTATTTCATCCATATTTGACTCTTTGTGACTTCATTTGGGAGTTAATTTTGCAACAATACTAGAGTAGTTTGCCATTTCTTTCTTCAGTTCATTTTACAGATAAGAAACTGAGGCAAATAGTGACTTGTCTAGGGTCACATTTAGTAAATGTCTGGGGTCAGATTTTAACTCAGGAGGAAGAATCTTCCTGATTCCAAGCTTGCTGCTCTATCCACTGGATCTTAGAGTGTTTGGAAACTGCATTTATCTCAGAAACTACATAACATTAGCATCTTTAACAAAATTCTTACGTACCTCAAAAGCAAAATGTAAATTCTCTACAAAGATGTCATGAATCAATTCAGAATAGAGTCTATCAAAGGGTTTGTTTAGTCCCTATGATATTTTCTGCCCCAAGTGAAAGGCCTTAGGTCAAAAAGGCCAAGGAATCCTATTGCCTCCAGAATCATTGCTAGTCATCTTGACCCATATTTTACCATTGGACTCAGTTAACTCCCAAGAAAAGCTTATGAGTTTTCATAGCTCTTCTTCACTGTTGTAGATGGACCAAGGATGGGATAACAACACAATAGTTTGTTTTCCACAAAGAGCTAGAATTCTGAGAATTATGATAATAGTCAACAAAGTTACTTAACAAGTGGATCCAACCAATTGGAAATGGGTCTCTGTATCTTCTTCAACCACAGTCTTACCACAGACCTCAATTTGGCTCAAATTAGTTTAGCTCAATGTCAGAACAAAGGCAAATGAGGAATGAGCATACTTAATAAATTAATTGTATATTAACACATTGCA
>JAJPUD010012863.1:0-47269 GCA_023553655.1 Myrmecobius fasciatus
AATCCCCTTCCCTAGGGCCTGGATCCTCCTCTGCTTCAGTTGAAGAAACAAGGTTCATGGGAGAGCTATTCTTTCTCCTGTAGGGAGACAGTTGAACCCATTATATGGATCCGTGTAACAGGAGCTTCACTTAGGTGTCTAAAAGTAATCTGGATGTAGAATGTTATGGGCTGAAAATTTATGCTTTAACCATATTGCATCTGGGGTAGTTTCTGAGGATATTGTCTCAGGTTAAAGTAAACTAGGATGGATGGTAAATATGACACCTGTGTTGAAGCATTTGAAAGGCTCTAGAGTGGAGAAGACATAAAGCTTGTTCTCTTTTTCCACAGAAAAAGGAATGGAAAGAGGGAACAATTTTACTAATTTATTCAGTGCCTACCATATGTCAGTCACTTTATTAAGTATTTGGCAAATATTATAACAGAGCCAAGGGCAACAGGGATGAGAGAGGAGTTCAAAAGAGGCCAACTGAAACTGGAAATCATGAGCATTAATAGCTCTCCAGAAGACAAATTGATTTCCTCAGAAGATGGAGGAATCAACAAAGCAAGCTGAAAAGAATTGGCCATTAAAGTAAGAAAAGAACAAGGAGAATGCTCTGTGATTTTCCTATGGAACATGGAACAAAGATGATGAACCATTACAGAAACCTGAATGAATAACAATTCATATATAAGTCATATATATATATACATATATATATATGTGTGTATATATATATATATATATATATATATATATATATATATATATATATATATATACTGAAGGTATGTGCCTTCAATAATGATATACATTATCCAACCTCAACTAGGCTCTCACTGCAGAAAAGCAATTCTTTTATTCCTCATAATTGATGCTCTATTTCACTTTCCAGAGAATTTATACTAAAGCTTTCTCTTCCTTCATCATTTCCCATACCTCTCCCTATTCCCCTTCTCAGCTGAAAACTGTGGGCTTACTTTACTGAGAAAATTAAGAGGATTCAATATTCTTTCCTTCCTTTCCCATTCTCTTTATCTCAAATGCTTTTGAGATTTTCTCCCTTTCCTTTCATCCAAAAAAGAGGAGCTTCTTCTAGAATCTAGATCCAAGCAAGCCTCTTACAGTGCCCTGGTGTTCATTCCTTCTTAATCACACCATCAAGTGTCTTTAATCTTCAACTACTCCTCATGAATTGTTTTTTTCCTATTGCCTTCAAACATTCTAAAATCTTGTTATCTTAATAAAATTCCCTTCACTAGACACTACTATCCTTCAAGTAACATCTCCCTTCATCAGCCAAACTTCTTGAAAAAGTTGTTTACACTCATTGCCTTCACATTCTCCTGTCACTTATTTCTCAATACTTTGCCCTATGGCTTACAACTTTATAACTACTGAAACTGCTCTTTCCAAAGTTACCATTGAATTCTCAATAGACAAATTTGATGGTTTTTTCTCAGTCCTAAACTGGATCCATTTGTCTGCTGAATATGACATATTGAACACACCCTCCTCTCAGATACTATCACATCTCTCAGTAGGGAGAGTTTACATCCTGCTTGTTCTCTTCTTACCTCAATCATCAATCTTTTTCAGTTTGCTTTATCGGCTTCTCTTCGACATAAAGTCCCTTAGCTGAAAATGGGATGTGTTGCAAAGTTTAATCTCGAGCTTTCTTCTTTCTTGCTATCTCCTTTTTTCTTCTGGTAATCTTATAAACTCCTATGGATTTAGCTATCATTACAATGCAGATGACATACATACATATTTACACACCTTGGTATATGCAGGTAAGTATAAACACATATAGCCATATGCATATATCTATCATTCTCTGGCTATATCTTTACAGTGTGTGTCTTCTCTGAGCTTTAATCCCCACAATACCAATTATTTACTGACATTTAAAACTAGACATCCTAGAGACATCTGTAATTTACTAAGTTCAAAATATTATCTTTTGCCAAATTGTCACCTCTTCCAAACCCTAATTCTCCTGAATGTATCATTATATTTTAAGGCTCCCAGATCCAGAACCTCAGTTATCCTAGACAACTTCATCCCACATGTCCAGTTAGTTGCCAAATTGATCTTTTCTACCTTCACAACATGTCCCCCTACTTGACTTCCTGTCTCTATTCATGAGGGCCTTTAGTTCAGGCCCTCTGCACCTCTCATCCTGATTATTGTAATAGCTTTCTAATTGGGTTTCCTGCTTCAAGCATCTTCTCAAGAAAATTCAACCTACATAAGGCTGTGAAATTAATTTTCCTTAGAAGCAGCTTGACCATGTGTCTCCTCTATTCATTCAATTCTTTTTTTAGCTTTTAAAGTCTGATACAACCTGGCCCAATCTAGCTTTTCAGCTTCATTCAACATTATTCCTCCTCCTAGATTCTGTGATTCAGGCAAAATGGCTTTATCTTACAGCCTCATACTTAGATCTTCCATATTATCTTTGAACTTTTGCAATGAACATTTACCTTGTATGGAATGCCTTTATTCCTTACCTCCTTGCCTCTTTTTTTAAGAGGCAGTTCAGAAACTATTTTTTGCATAAAACCTTTTCTGATCCTCTCCAACCACTAGTACCTTTCTTCCAAGATAATCTTCTATTTAATTACATTACTGAAATTACTTTAATTTTTGCATTTGTATATCCAGTGTGTAGTACAGTACTTGACACATCATAAGTACTTCATGAATACTTGTTGATTGAACAGGTTGGAAGAGTTCCTGTCCCATGTGCTATAGGAGCAATTTTTTTTTATCAAGGTTTGTTTGGCCTAGCTGACTCTGAAAGACTTTTCTAACTCAAGATCTGTAATTCTAAGATCCTGTTAAAATTTGGAGCAAATGAAAAGAAAACAAGTTGTATAAAAAAGTTGCTTTAATATAAGCATTCTATGTATTTATTATTGAAGTACTGTTGCAGATATACTTTCACTTTTCATTCTGTCATACAGAAGATATCACCAGGATCAAATTTTCTCACATTTTCATCACCTCGGAGCAGCATAGACTTTGTTTCTTGTCTGGAAGGAGTCTGTCAGTCTAAAAAGGGTAGATATTTAGTATGGCCATCTGACAAAGGCTGTGTCAGTTCTACCAAGTAAAGGAAGAAGAAGCCCATGTGATCCCTAGGGACATTTTCGTATCCCATTACAATATTGTTATTAGACTTCTGGATAGGTAAACAATTCATGAATAAAGAAGAGATAGTGAGCAAAATTAGGTGTAAAATGTTAATTTCAATTATATTAATTGTTTTACATATAATAAAAATATAATCAGGATTAGAAGAAAAGCAGAAAATCAGGAAAGTTTTATAGACATCTAAAATATACAAAATACTCTGTAATGCAAGTCATTTCCCAATTGATAAATGGGAACTATGAATAGGCAATTTTTCAATGAAATCAAAACAATTTGTAGTTACATAAAAGTGCTCTAAACAATTATGTATTAGAAAAATGTACAGTAAAGCAACCTTGATATATCATTTAACCTACTAGATTGGCTAAAATGAAAGAAGGGGAAAATGAAAAATGTTGGAGAAGATGTGGAAAAATTAGGAGACTAATTCGTCGTTGGTGGAGTTGTAAAATGTTCCAACTATTTAGGAAAATAATCTGGAATTATATCCGAAGACTTATTAAACTACCTATACCCTTTTATCCAAAGATACCACTATTTGGTTATTTCCAGTGATTATTAGGGGAAAAGGAAGGGAACCTATTTATTCTAAAATATTTATAGTCACTCTGTGGTCAAAAAGAACTGAAAATTGCAGGATTGTCCATTAACTGGGAGCAATTGAACAAGATGTGATATGTGATTTCGATGAGATATTATTATGCTATAAGAAATGATGAGCTCAACAATTTAAAAAAATGTACAGTGACTTGCATGAAATAATGAGCAAAATGAACAGAATCAAGAGAGTATTTGCATACAATAATAGCAATATCATTTTAAGAAAAACTTTGAGAGGATAGATTATTTTATTTATTATAAATATTCAAATTAGCTATACATGTCATATGAGGAAAGACTATAACTGTATTCAGAGAAAGAATTGATAAATAGAAGCATGTAAATAATAATTTTACAAAAATACTTATTTGTTTCTGATAGTAGCCATCTCTAATGGGGGGAGAAAAAAGTTTATGTGATAATTTTATTGTATATTTGAAAGGATGAGCAGGTTATGTATAGTATATTTGTAGTTTCATGTATAAGCATCTTTTTCTTATACTATTGATTGAAATGATTGTTAATGCCATAAATTAAAAATTAAATTAAATTTTTTAAAAAAGAATGTAAATTCTTTGAGAACACATATGGTTTTTGCCTCGTATCCATCACATATAGGACAGTCAAAAGAACTTTGTAAATGCTCTTGACTTGGCAAGTAGTAAAAGCTTAATAAGTCCTTGTTGGTTGATTGAATGTTCTATAAATTTCCTAAGGAACAT
Organism: Myrmecobius fasciatus; assembly: GCA_023553655.1. Classification (NCBI taxonomy): domain Eukaryota; kingdom Metazoa; phylum Chordata; class Mammalia; order Dasyuromorphia; family Myrmecobiidae; genus Myrmecobius; species Myrmecobius fasciatus. The sequence continues at coordinate 4,467 of JAJPUD010012863.1, forward strand.
GGCTTTTACAATCCACATATATCCACTATGTAATTTTACAGGTGAGGGAACTGAGGCTCATTAAGTTTAAATAATTTCCCTAGATCATATAGGTAGTACTTGGCAATTGGTAAAGATGGATTTGCAGCTGGGGCTTGTGATAAGATCTATTGATGTGTGTGTGTGTGTGTGTGTGTGTGTGTGTGTGTGTGTGTGTGTAAGTGACATGTACTAGTAGTTAGAAGTCTGCCCTTGAAATGAGAAAGCACGAGTTTAGGTCTAGTTCTACAACTGTCACACACTATCTACATATCCATGGCCAAGATATTGAACCTCTTAGTGCTCCAGGTAACTCTTTAAAACTATTCATTTAATAACAAGTTAATATCTATATTTTAGAGGGAATTTCCATACAAGGATTTCATTAAATAATAAAATCATAGGGTTAATTCAAAATGTACCTTAAAACTGCCCTTGTCTTTTGAGATACCTGGTATTTTACATATATGTATGTTAAAATACATACATATGTAAACATATATGGACATTTTATTACTCCATCCAAACCTAAGGGAATTTAATGGGAAACACTGAAGAAATACAAAGGGAAGCAAAGGAATGGAAGGTTACACACATGTGTACTCCCACACATAAGACATAATCCACTAGAGCGTATCAAACTTGATCTTTAGTAATATCAAAATGACTCCCTCAGGCAAACTCTTCCAAATACTTTCTCTAATGAAACAATTCCAGCCTTATCCAGGCTCAGCCTTCCAGCCATGGTAATTGAATCTGTGTGTTTGTGAAGCAATTAAAAAGAGAGAGAAAGACAAACGAGTGTGCAGATAATGAAAAGGTGCATAATTACAAACAGGGAGATTGTTATTCAGGTCCCAGAGCTGGTGTGACTGAAAAAGCATTTGTAACCCATAATAAGGTATTAATCATGGTTATTTATTTATTATTGCTTTGGTGATGATGGCATTGCAGAGGGAAGAGGTTTTGTGTTTTTTTTTTCCAATGATAGACTCTTGAACCTCCTCAGAAGCTGATAGTTCATTTTTGAGCAAGCTGACTACGACCTTGAGTGAGTTGTTTCCTCATTGATAGCACTCATACTAAATGTGAGCTCCCTAACGGGTTCATCCCTAGATCATCTTCTCCTGTTGTTCCATACTCTGTCATTGGGTGATTTCATCAGATCCCATGGATTCAATCATCATCTTTATGCTGATGACTCCCAGATTTATATAATATCTTTTCTGATATCCAGATTGCCTGTTGGACATCTTGGGCAGCTAGGTGTGGCATTGGATAGAACATTGAGTTTGAAATTAGGAAGACTCATCTTCATGAGTCTTCAAATCTGTACTCAGACACTTTTTAACTGTATGACCATAGGCAAGTCACTTAACTCTGTTTGTCTCATTTTCTCATCTGTAAAACAAGCTGGAGAAAGAAATAGCAAACCCCAAATGGTGGACATGGCTAAAACAATTCAACAACAATTGGACATCTCAAACAGAATCTCCTATATTCATCACAAACTCAATATGTACCCTCAAAAACCCATTTAATCTTCCCTATTGTTTTGTGGGACACCAACATTCTCCCTTTCATATAGCGACAGTGTCAGAGTCATCATAGTCTCTTCACTTATATTCATTGCACTAATTAAGCCATTGATATATTTTGTTGCTTCTACCTTCACTTCTCTACCTAGTAATATGTTTCCTCCTCTGCACTCACAAAGCTACCATATGCTTAATTCAAGTCCTCATCATCACTACTCTTGGCTACTGTAAAAGCCTCTTAATTCATCCCTATTTTCAATTTTTGTCTCTCGTCATCCTTTATAGAGCTGCCAAAGACATATTCCTAAAGTATACTTATAACCATAGCTTGTTTAAAATAAAATAAAAGCCTTCAATAGTTGCTTATCGATTAGCATTTAAAGCTCTTCATAATCTGTAGGCTACTTTTACAAGATTATTACACAATTACTCTCCTCTGTACACTTCTTGTTGTTCCTCATACATGGTATTCACTCTTTCATCTCTATCACTTTGGGCAGGTTGTCCCCAGTGATCACATGCCCTCCTACCCCATGTCCACATAAAGATTTGTGTTTTTTTTTCAAGCTCAGCATAGGTGCTAAGTTCATTTGTGAATTATTTTCTGAATACCCTAGTGGTAGTGCCTTCCTCACTAGACATCATGTTATTTGTTGAAGGAATTAGGTGATACTTGTATTTGTACATAAGCATATATATACACATATATGTGCATGTGTATGCATGTATATTTACAGACATAAATATACATGTATATACATATACATACAATACCCACAAATGTATATGTATGTATATCCTCAAATAGATTGTAAACTCCTTGAGAACAGGGATTTTCTTTTTTTGTCACTATATTCCCAATATCTGGTACCTAATAAATTATTGATTTATTATTGAATAGACCTCCTCCATCTCTCGTAAATGAGATTCCAATTTTGTCATCCTAGATCTTTTTAAGTTCTGTCATCAGTGAACAGTGCCTGAAGGGATAGTATGAAAGTATATTGGTGATGAAAAGCAATCACCAAGCCTGAGAGAAGAATCCACCCAGGGAAAAAGGATATGGTTAAAGAATCACTGAAGCATACAATATTAGATTTGCAACTGACCTCAGTGACATTTAGTACAAACTGTGGCTAAAAGAGAATCTCTGGTAAAATAAACTAGAAATAGTCATCAAGCCTCTGCTTAAAAACTCAATGGGAAGTGATGGTGCTACTCTCATAGGCAGCCCATTCCATTTTAGGAAGGTTTTTTTTTTTTTTTTTTGGATGAAATTATCAGCTGAGAGAATAAACCAAAGATTGAACCAGGTGTCACCAGAATACCTAGGGAAGAATAAAAATCAGATCAGGTTCCAAAACTACAGCGTTATTTTAGAATCTATCTAGGAAAATGCACTACAAAGACATCAGAGACTTTGTAATCAAACTACTTTATTTTGTAGATGAGAAAACTGGGTCCCAAGGGAGTTAAGTGACTGGGCTATGGCTATATAGGTATTAAATATCAGCCAAGGGATTTGAATTAGAGATCCTAGATTCTAAAACTCATACATTTCTCATTTTTAAATTCTTTAATATCCCACCAAATTTCCTTGACCCAAACAACCTTTTTTATATTTATGGTGAGATATCCATGTGCTTTTATCTTAGATACATTACTGAGGGATTGCACAGATTTATCCTCAATGGCCAGCCATATTAATAGTTTTTAGTCATGGGATAAAGATTTTGCTGACAATGACATGACAGATGATGATGACAATGTGATGAAGTTGATGATGATGATAAAGATGGATGTGGTGATAATGATCAATGTATGATCATTTCAATTCTGGGATTCGATCCATTTGTATTAATCTTCCTATTTAAAAACTGAGACAATCAGTTCTCAATGAAGTACAAGTGATTTTCTTATGGTGTCACACCTATTCACTCTCAGAGATAGATGTCTAGAGCAGGTATTTATGATTCCAGGTCCCAATAGAATTCCAACAATACTAACCATCTTTTCAATAATAATATCAATGGTGCAGGGTGGTCACGAGTTTCATTTTTAAATGGGACTTTCAAAGTGTAATTCTGAATACAAAAACTTTCTCACAGTGCCTCCATGGTCTGTGGAAAGAAACTACCACTTTTATACTTAGAGGGGAAAGGAGAAAGTTATGCATTGCTGAAATTAAGTTCATGATTAGTACAGAATCATAAAACTTCAGAGCTGAAAAGGAACTTAGAGATTATCTAATAAAATTAGCATATAATAAAAAAGGATGGGAACAATTTCTATAGAATCCAGTTCCTCCCTATTGCTTTAAATTAGGACCATAATAGAATGTTCCCCTTTCTGTTCCTTCATATTTTGAAGTATGAAATTATTATTAAACTGAGTCAAGAAGTTATTCACTCTACTTTTAGTGGATGGAGGAAAGATGCCTGTATAATTGAAGATTCTTTGTATCATGCCTCTGTAACTCTTTTATAATCTGCTTCCCAAATTCCTTTTCTATTTCCCCCTCTCTTTCAAGTGGTATGTGGTATACTCAAATCACTTCTGTACTTATTTCCATTTATTGGAATGCTCTCTCTGACACATATACCTATCAAATCTCAAGAAGTGTTCAAAGTTTCAAAGGTGCTTACTTCACAAATTAAAGAATTGGATACAGTGTTGTGCTGCTGAAAGTTTACCAATTGGATCTCCCAAAAATAGATGCATGATACACTTTTTTTTTTTTTTTTGCTGAGGCAATTGGGGTTAAGTGACTTGCCCAGGGTCAAACAGCTAGGAAGTATTAAGTGTCTGAGATCAGATTTGAACTCATGTTCTCCTGACTTCAGGGCTGGTGCTCTATCCACTACACCATCTAGCTGCCCAATATGATATACTTTTAAAACTTAAACTACCTTATTAACATTTTCCATCACTTTCTTAAGTTTAGACAATGAACAAAACAATGTTAAATCTTGATCTGTATCACTTCTATGGAAAGCATGTGACTGTAGTTAACAACAATGATGAAGGTCAAGATAAGAAGCTGCTAGAATGAATGGAAAACCTGCCAAGTTCTAAGGTGTAGATGCATAAACTGAACACTTAACAATTGGCTCTTGAGGGCCATCACACCATAGTGCATCCTTGCCTGGCCAGTATGATTTCCAAAATTGATGACGTTTCTAAATCTATAATCCCATGATTTTATGCACACTGATATAATCAGTGCAGGCATTGTTACTTCCATTTTATTGAGGAAGTAAATTCATAGCTGTTTAATAACTAGTAGGGTAAAAATTTAATAAATATTAGAGCTAGGATTGAAAGTCAAAATGTATTCTTTCTAATAAAGACATATATAATGTCAAGTTGCTTAGCTTGGACTCCAACTGGTCAATGAAACAATTTTATAAGAAAATGTGTCTTACATAGTACATTCCCTGGGGTGACCATTCCAACTGATTAATCGGGTACGCAGAGTGTGGCTGTTCCAAGTATGGTGAGTCCTAAGGAGGGATAGGACAAGGTATTTCAAGTACAATAGCCCATAAGCCCCCAGATTGTCAGTTGAAATCAATTAGTCAGGCTGTCTTAATTCACATTTAGAAAGATATATTTCCTAACGTGATATAGTAAGAACAGCTTGCTCAAAAAACATTCATCCTCTCCAAAATCTGTGACACAGATTCTCACTATCATATAATATATTTAGATTAGAGGGAAAAGTGGACTTAAACTTAGAGAGCACATGTGACCAAGGAGCTAACTTATTCACAGCTTCTGGAAGTCCTCTTGTTAGAATTCTCCAGATCATGGCCTTAGACATTTGGCGAATTTTCTGCTGAGATCCTTGATGAGCCTTGAATTTGTATTTCTACACTGTGGTCAGCTTGTTCCTAGCTCCTATTGCTGATACTGCTAACAGCCCTACTAAGCTAGGATGCCAATTAAAAGATCAGAAATCCCAAATCCCATACTCCCTTTGAAGTTCACAAGGTCGTCTTCCACATATAGAAGAACACTAAGGAGAGGAAGGCTTAAGTGAAGGCTGATTCGTTTTGTCACCATAACCTAGCTGATTCTTTCTCAGGGATTTTCCTGGTACCAGGGTGACTACTTATGCCCATCTCTGATTCTGACTAATTTAATGTTTTTATACAAATCCCAGAGAGAGCATGTTCAAGATTTTTAATCTTTTTGAACAGACTTTTATTATATTTAGGGAGTGTTTCCAGTCCTTGCTCACATGTAAAATTTTGGCCCCAATTGTCCTCAGAGACTAGGGAATATTCTCCCAAAGCTGAAACTTCATTTATGTCATCATCTCTTTTTTGTGTCATGATCACTTCAATAATCTACTGGCATCTATGACCCTCCTCCAAATAGTATTTTAAATGAATAAAATCAAATACACAGGATTACTAAGGAAATTATATTAAAATATAGCTATTAAAATATTTGAAAAAAACAAACCAGTTTAAGAACCCCAAATTAAAACCTCTGAATCAAAAACAAATCACATGAACCCGGAAGGAAGGGAGGAATGGAAAATAAAAAAGGAAAGAAGGAAGGGAAAAACAAGTCATGGAAAATAGAAGAAAGAGGAAATGAAGGAAGGCAAAATAAGAGAAGAAAAAAGTCAGAAATTGTTAATATAAGCTCTCTTCTAGTAATAGAGGAGGAAATCTGTCTCCTTGATTGCACTTCCAAATATTCCTTCCCAATATAATTAATTCAATGTTTTAAATAGCTAAACTTCTAAGTTATTACAGCACTCCTCTGAGAAGCTGGTGACTCATTTCAGGTAGCACATAGTTATTCAGCCTATCAAGATTTTTCCTGACTCTATACCCTGGGAATATAGAGGAGAACATGAGCTTGAAAGTTAGATTTTGTCTTCCTGTATTCTGTTCCAGCTCAGTCTTTTATGAGGCTACTGGGATTGAATGAATTCTTGTTCCTACCATGATATTTTTAATGGCATGGCCATTAAATACTTTTCTATGACATAATAAGCATTGGGGCCCTAGGAGATAAGCGAATTGTTAGGGAAATTTTGACGGAAATTGGCTGAAAACTTTCCACTTGATTCTTCCAATGATTTAATTCCAATCCCACAAGCCTCCAGTTCAGTTGAAGTTCCACCTCTCCCACAGCTCTACCTGGGTTGGCAATTTTGATTCTGCTTCTCTTTTTCCACCAATCTCTTGATTTTTTCTCATTATGACTGCTGATTGACTTTGTGTGTGAGCCAAGAATCCTCTGAACAAACCTGGGTGTTGTTAAAGTTATTGATTTGAATGAAGATTTCAAGGAAGTTGTTAAAATGCTCTAGTGTCTTTTACTAAAGGAAGAGGACAACTCTGCAGAGTTTTTAATAGAAAAAATTGCCATCCAGAGTTGTAGTTCTCTGCAGAAATTCTCATCATCCTCTGTTCCAGGATCATAATAACTTTGCTTTAAATTAACAAGGGTTGTTAACCTTGTTAATGGACTTGGTTTAAAAGTCCTCCATGGTCATCTGAGCCAACCCAAGCCTGAATTGTCATTATAGTACACAGGATACATGGTCTTCCAGCCCCTGTCTGCATGAATTTCCTTCATTTCAGGGGGTCTGTAGCCTTGGAGAACAGGAAAAATATATTTAATGATTCCAAAATAAATGATTTACTCTGTGATTCTATGTACTTTGATATGCTTTTAAAAATCTTGATCTAAGGATGGGTTCACATGCTTCACCAGGCTGCCTAAGGGCTTCATCTCAAAAAAAGTCTCTGAACTCCTGTCTTCTGAAGCATCTGTTTTCACCAAGCATGATATGTCTTTTCCTTGTGTCCCAGTGGCCAAAAAGACCCAGGTTTCATTTTGACAGATGGATCATAGAATCCTAAACACAAAGTTAGAAGATTTTTCAGAAATCTCCTTATTTTGCCTCCTCATTTTCCAGAAAACTGAAGCCAGAGAAGCAGTGACCTCTCCATGGTTCTAGAGAGAATAAGTTGTGGAGCCAAAATTTACAAGTTTGTAAATATAAAGTCAGAGCCACCTCAAAGGGCATGGAAAACTATTCTCTCCTTTTACAGACTGAGGCCCAGAGAGAAGATACGACTTGCTCATAGCTTAATAAGTGACTGAGCTGGTTTTCAAACACCATTCCATTAACCCCAAATTCTTAGCTCATCACTGAACACTAAGGAGAGGAAGGCTTAAGTGAAGGCTGATTCGTTTTGTCACCATAACCTAGCTTATTCTTTCTCAGGGATTTTCCTGGTACCAGGGTGACTACTTATGCCCATCTCTGATTCTGACTAATTTAATGTTTTTATACAAATCCCAGAGAGAGCATGTTCAAGATTTTTAATCTTTTTGAACAGACTTTTATTATATTTAGGGAGTGTTTCCAGTCCTTGCTCACATGTAAAATTTTGGCCCCAATTGTCCTCAGAGACACAGCACAGCACATGTGCTAGCACACAATGATAGCACATAAGCAAATGCTTGTTGACTGATTTCACTCTGCCATGTTGTCTCCCTCTGCTTTGATTAAAAGTGTATACCACTCTGCTAATGGTTTAATTCATTCCCTTTTAGTCCTTGATAAGCACAGCTTAGCATGCTAAGTCTTAAAAAGTTTCCCATCCTCTTCCTGCAGGAAGTTCATGCTCTAAGAAGGTTTCTCCTTATTCCAGGTCTTAACTCTCTAGGGAACCAGAACCTTGTTTCAAAATATCTCTTAAAAGAACAAGAATGGTGTCTTTAACTTAGAAGATTAATAAGGGGTGCTGATTCAGAGCTGTTTTCTGTCATCTCCATTCAAGCTGGTAGGCCATTAATCCCTTCTGACTCAGAAAGAAGCTGGAAGTTTGGTCATCCTCTTGTTCTTTGAAGGGTAAGTTCACGTGTCTTCAGTATGTGTCATTCCCTATAATGCCATTCATGCAGGATGATGTAATGGTTCATTTTCATTACTCCATTTAAGTTCAAATCTATGATCCTTTCATTTATATATCTTGATAAACTTCTGCCAATAAGGTAGGCGGACTAGATGAGTTGGGATATGGATTATTGACCTCAATTATAAATAAAATTCAGAATTAAGGTATCCCTGGAAGTGATGGTGAACCCTCAATTTTTAGTGGCTGATAATATCATTTCTGCAGTTATTGTTCAGATAATATATACATGAAAGGGTATAAGGAGATGGAAGTACTTTCCTTGGCACTAACAGCTGGAGCTCAGGGAAGGTTACAAAAGCAAAAGACAGTTACTCATTATATTTAATGTTGATACCCTCTCTCCTCCATTGGAGACTTAAAAGTACCAGAAGGACAAAAGCAATATATCTGTAAGCCCAGAATTGACTATTTCTAATCTCTGGCTATAATACACTACCTCCCATCTTCAAATCCTTCCAATTATTTGTTCTTTGTTCCCCATCTCAGCTTTATTAGGAAAAGTTTAAAGAACATTCTCTTTATCATTATAGTTCCCCTCTAGAATAGAGGGGATATATAGACAGGGATTACAATAGAAATCAAGAGAGAGTTCTCTTGAGGGTAGGAATTATTTAGTGCTGGTCCTTATATCTACAGGATGAAATACAATACCTGGCAACTAGTAGAAGCTTAATAAATACTTATTGATATAGATTGTGTTCTTCTATCACAAAACATTTCAGAGTTTAGTTCTCCCCCCTAAAAAACAAAACAAAACAAAACAAAACGTCCAATACAGAAAGAGTAAAGCCTTTCACCACTAGATTATGTAAGATGGAGATCATTTTGGATTTTTCTAAGGTTTTTCCAGGAGAAAACAGAATTTGGCCTGTGTGCCATGTTGAAATGGCCTCTTAAAGAGGACCAATCTACTTAACCAGGCTGACCAGCAAGTGATGAATTATGGTAGCCACAAAAAATCCTGCTTGGTACAGTATTAGTGAGTTGCGATGTGTCAGTGGAAGGATGAAATGACTCATATTAAAGGAATAGGAAAATATTATTTTATTTATTTATAATAGGTTTTTATATAGTTTTTTAAATTAGTATAAAATAGTAAAATATTAAAATGATTTTGATACAAATAACTTCTTGCTACCTATGTGAACTTGCTAAGTCATTTAACTTCTCTGTGCCTCAGTTTCCTCATTTATAAATGAAAGAAATGAACTAGATGACCTAATTCTGCACATGATTCTATGAAATAATATAATTTATTATTAAAATTTCAAATAGAAAGTTTTAGGGATAAAGTTACTTATTTTTGCATGTGCCTAGACATCATTAAAGAAAGAGCTATCTTACAAAAATTAATTTTCCAGGTAATGAAGGCTTTTACAAATTCCACAACAAAACATTTATTTAAAATATTTGATATGCAAAACATTTATCTTAATGCTAAGAATATAAATGTGAAAGGGAAATGGTCCCTGTCCTGAAAGAGCTTACTTCTTACTGAGGGGACATGACACAAGAAAGCTTTAGTTCTTGCTCACCAAAAACAACTGATAGTACTTTGAGATGGTTAAGCCAGCCCATGGTTAACCTCATTGCTTGCTATAATAGGTGGAAGTTGTAAAAATGAACCCATTGTCCAGAAACTAAAAGTTGAAATAAAAATATACTTGTAAATAAAGAAACTACTAAAAGGAAACACAGTATGTTGAAGCAAAAAGAAAGAAACTTAAATTAAAAAGGATTGGGAAAGTCTTTTAGAAGATGGGATTTTAGATAGGACTTAACAGAAGGCAAGGAAATCACTAGAGAATAGGCAGAAGTTAAGTGTCACTAGATCAAAGACTATGTGTTGGTGGTGGGGTAGATTATGAGATTCTGAATGTAAAGAACAGGATTTTGTTCTGGGAGCAAAGAAATATGATTTGATAATTATCAGCTGAAAGATGTTAATTAAATCCATGCAGGTGATGACATCAGCAATTGAAATTGTATATAGAAAGAACAAAAAAAGGGTGTCTAAGACAGAATCTTGAGGGACATCTGTAGTTTGAGGGCATTATCTGAATGGGGGATGAGAAAAGAGATTGAAAAGGAATGATTTGGTAGATAGGAGAAAAATCAGTTGTAATATCCTTTATGACAGCAAATAAGTCTTAGGAAGTTGCACTTAGAAGTAGTTACTTGTCCAACAAAAACATGCTAGTTAAGTGTCAGAAGAAGCATTTGAATTTGATATCTTCCTTCTTTTAAGTCGTGTGCTATCTCAGCTATTTTATTCTTATAGTCATGTGAGTAAATGAAATTGGACCAAGAACTAACATAAGATATAATGTCAAAAAGCAATAATAGGGGAAATTAGGAAGAGGTGAAGGATCAGGGAAGGTTTTGGGGAGAAGGAAGACTTTATTTGAAGGATAATTTTAAGCCACTTGGAGAAAAAAAGAAAAAAAATATATATATGCACATATATATTTCTAACATAAATCTACTCCTTTTCCTACTTTGTTTCTTTGTCTTAGGTCTCTGGTGACTTTTATTAGTGCTATGCACAAGTTCTCTAAAAGAAACAATTTGGATTTCACAATAGACCTCTTTCTTCCTCTTCCTGCTTTTTCCATTCACTCTTACTTTGTTGTCCTTCCACATTTATTCATGTGTCAGTTTCTTGCTGTGCCAATATTTATAGAAGTTAAAATAAGGTTTTTTCAGTTTTCCAATCCACTTGGAAACCATGTCAACCATCGGCCTTCATGCACCTTGGTTTAAAATTAGCTCAGGGTTAGGGAATAGTGTATATGTCTCTATAACTTTGCCTGGCTTTTTAAATGGATGACATTTCTAATTCTGAAATTATAAACACACACACACACACACACACACATATATATATATATATATACATATATGTACACATATACCTACATACATGCACATATACATATACCAAGGGAGATAGCCATGGCATAGTATATTAAATGTTAATCTTGGAGAGTGGAAGATATAGATTTAAGTCCTATTTATAACACATTGACTCTTGGATCGTTTGCCTAATCTCTGAACCTTTTATTGTTTAAGGTAATTCTATAAGACTATGAACTGCAGAAAAATACCCATCGTCTTTGGGATATGAAATTTCTTTGCTGAAAGGTCTCAATAATAATGAAATCATATAAAAAAGTCACCATAGAGATTAGCAACAATTTAGGAAGAATAACAGTTAAGATACTCTTGATACAAAAGAGAAAAAAGCCAAGAAAAGATCTACAAATTAAATCTATGACTCAGAAATGTTTGAAATATATGTACTAATCAAGGTGAAATTGAAATTCTTATATGAGATGGAAAATTAATCTTCATAAATATTATGGAAATTTGGTGGAATGCAAATCATCATTGTAATATGTTTCTTAAATAGGGATTCTTTGTATGTTATGATGGGGGGAAGAGGGTAATGGTCCCTGCTGACAGTCTGATAACGCCTTTCTCAGAATAATTTTTTTAGGTAATTTAACAGAAATCCATTTTTCTTTTTTTTTCTCACCGTCACTGCTTTGGAAAAAGAAGAGAAAAAATATATTACTTGTAACCAATATGTATAGTCAAGTAAAACACATTCTATCATTAACTATATTCAAAAATAAATTTTAAAATGTAGAGTTACAAAGAAAATACATAGGATTACAAAGGATATTAAGAAGAAGACATCAAATGTATTTTCAAAGATTCACAGACCCTTTGAAATCCACAGGCTCAAGGAGCATGTTAACAACTCAAAACTGTATACTTAGAAAGAAGGAAAAGAATGGCTTAACATTGCACACCAAATAAATAAACTAAGGTTAAGAAATCCAAGGTGTAGAATATGCAGAGTTGGAATATGACAGATGTTGAAAAGAGGAAATTTAAGGTTTGCAGTTGAGGAAAATAACAGTAACAACAATTTTCTAAAAATATGAGCTGTCCTAAAGTGGAACAAGGCTGCCTTTTGCAGTAGTCAGTTTCCCCTCATTTCTGCTAGTTCTCATTTGATTTTCACAACAATCTTGGAAGTCACTATCATTATTCCAGTTTTATGAAAAAAATTGAAGTATGGAGTGCTATGTGACTTGCCCAGAATCACAAAGCTAAGAAAAGTTAGAAACAGGGATTCAAACTCAGCTAATCCTGATTCTAAGTGTAGCATGCTACCCACTGCAAAAGCAAGCTGTCCAGTTTTCCAAAGGCTGAATTACGAATTGCTGGGAGTAAATTTAAAAAAAAAAAAGACACTCTTGTCTTTTTCCAAAGCTGAAATCCTGTAATATTGTGAGTGCAAAAAATTGTCTTTTAAAGACAAATTAAAACAATTCTGCTTTTTAAAAAGTGTTAACTATATGGAATTATCTTTTGTGCTCCATCTTTCTACTAATTTGGGTAATTCAGACTTAACTATAGCACATTGAGGAAGATTGGAACAGACACATTTCATTTGATAGTGATTTTAAGTCAAAGGGATGAGTATGTCTAATGTTGTCATCAGTGATGGAAATTCTCTCTTTTTTGCCTAGAAATATAGAGGGTGTGTGATCCATTGGGAAAAGCCTAATATTGGGAGTCAGAGAACATGGGTTTAAACCATCTCTGCAATTCACTATGTGTGACCTTTAGAAAGTCATGTGATGTCTGACTTTCTTAGTTTCTTTATCTATAAAAGAAAGGGACTAGATTTGAGGTCCCTTTTGTTTTTATGACCCTATGATCTCTGCATTTTGAGTTGAAAAATTTCTTTTCCATTCCCTTTCCAGAATGAAACTTTAGTAGTTACAAGAAGCTTTTACACTCTACCCTTTCACCAAAAATTCAATAACCAAAAAAATGCGATATAGAGAAAAATGTCAGTACTTTGTCTTGCCCTTTTCCCCTTATGCCCAGATATTATTTGATCCACCTGGAAATGAAAAAAAAAAACATTCCCTTAGGTTCATTTATAAATAGCTAGGAAGGGAAACCCACATCCAAATTTCTGGAAAGAGTGATGAGTTTGGAATCAGAGAACTTGTGCCTTTTGCTTCCTTATCTCCAGAAGGAAAGGACTAAACCTAATGATACTGAAGCAGCTTTCTAGCTTTGAATCCATGATCCCAAGAACCCTGAATGTCAGGTTTTCTGCAATGCATCACATCTTGGCTTGCAACCAGAAACCAATATAAATATTCTTTGCTTCTCATAAATCATTTGCTTTGCTTTTCGAGGATTCCCCTCACATCACTGGGGTCTATCATTAGGTATGAAGCAAGAAATGAATCCCCTGAGGAGCTCTTTATACTTAGAGCCTGCACAGACCTTTTCTCATACTTATATAGAGAGGTTTCTTCACTTTTGTTCTGAAAACATAGTTAGTGGAGGCTTGTTGGAACCTTCCCAAGTGAGAACATTTGCATCCCTCAGTGAGAAAGTCCCAGAGGCTCAGAGGAGCTGAAGAGGCAGACTGTAAACAACCTCCTAAAAGGTTCAGTTACAGCCATGTATTAGTGGCTGCCTGAAAGCAATAAGTATGCAAGTACATAATGGTGCCCCATGGATCTTGGAGTGCTGGGGAGTCTGCTGGAATCTTTCCTGGCTTTGCTGGGGATTTACTGTAGATTTGGGTGTGTGTGTGTTTGTGTTTGTGTGTGTGTGTGTGTGTGTGTGTGTTTAGCCAGAAATAGTATCAGATTTTAGAGTTGGAATGAACTTTAGAAACAACTTAACCTAGTCACCTTATTTTGAAGATGAGATGAGGAAACTGAGACCCAGCGAAGGCTTGACCAAGATTACACAGGAGCAGGGATTTGAATTCACAGCTGCTAAATCTAAATCAAGTGATTTTTTCAACTTGTTAGTCTGAGGAAGTCTATCTCCATGGTGGTTGGTGGTCATCCCAACATTACCCTTGTCAATGGCATCTATCTTTTCTTCTGGGTCTGTGTCTTTGGCACTGGTGAATAGGAGATGGATCATGGGACTAAAGATTTTAAGCTGGAAGGGAATTCAGAGATGATTTATCCAAGTCTTTCTTTTGCTAGATGGAACAACTGGACCCCAGAGATTTTAAGTAACTTCCCCAATGTTGAACAGAAAACCAGGATTTGCACTTAGGTCTTGAATAGAGAGTTATCATGATAAATATTTAACAGCCAGCTCTGTGGGGAAAATATATATATATATATATATATGCCCACTTTTAAACTTAACCTGCATTATTAATATGTTCTACCTCAATTTCTTAAGTCTAAACAATCAACAATTTATGTCGAATTTGTAGCAGTTGAAGATTTGTAAGATATAAATGTTCACATTAAAAATTTAACAATTGGCTCTCGTGAGCTGGTTGGAACTTGTTCCAGCATGCTTCTGCTGATTCTAAATCAACTTAGTTTTCTATTTTTTTTCCAACTGGGTTTAGTGTTCCTGTAATAAGCACTAAATAAGTACCTTATTTTATGTGCCAGATACTGCACTAGGTACTGGGGAAGAAAGACAAAAATGAATCCATTTCTTCCCTCAAAGAACTTACATTTTATCATGGGTGGCAATGTGTTGAATTTATATAATTCAACTTGGTAGCCAGTGTGATGATTGACCTGTAAATGTGGGATTATGAATAACTTGTGAAAAACTTAATGTTTTGAGATGTTTTAATGTGTACCTCTGGGGAATCAAATAAAAAGACAATACCAAAATTTCCTAAGGACCCTCATTTTCTTACACTTCTGAGGGATAAGAATATGAATAAAAACTGCAACAAAGCAAACTAGCCAATTTTTAGGATAGCAAATTTATAAGAGATAAGGGATGTGAGAGGAACTTTAATGCAGAGAGGTGCCAGTGAGGTCCCAATTTTTAGAATATGGGTAATGTTTTCTAATTGGTTTCAATCTGATATATGAAGACTTAGGGACCTTATTTCTTGCATGAAAGAAATAAGTGGCTGCTTTGGGGTAACATGAAGCTTTCTAATTGCCTTCAGTTCAACAGGAGTGATAAGAAGGAAGAGCTGAATTAACAGAAAGAGTTGTTAGACCCACTCCCTTGCTCTTCTTTTCAGATGGTTTTTGGATGAGAAAAAAAAATTTTCTATAGATTTTATGGGTGGAAGAAAGGCTGCCATATCACCCTTCCTGGCTGCCATGCGCCCTGAGTACATGGTGTCTGATTCTTTTACATTTATTTTTATATTAGGTGAATGAATATTTGAAAATGTTGTGGAGCAGGTTATGACCTTGTGTGCAATATTCGGTGATTTTATGTCCAATGGCTTTTCCCACCACTTGATAAAGTAGCTACGGTAGCGGAGACCAGGAGATACTGCTTGATTCAACTCCACAGCAAATAAATTGACTTGAAAATTAATACACTATTTCTGACAGGAAAATGATCCCCTCAACACAACTGCTAAGGTGTAAAACACCTTGAATACACCTTTACATATTGTCTCCTCCATTATAGTTTCTTGGAGTTAGAGACTATTCTCATTTTGTCCCCAACTCCTGGCACACAGAGGGTGCTTAATAAATGCTTGTTGATGGATTGACATCACCACCAAGGCTCAAAGTTATCGATATTAGGCAAGTCATTTAAGCTTTCTAAGCCTTAGTTTTCTCATATGAAAAATATGGATAATGATATTTAGATCACAGAGCTGTTTTGAAGCTTACCTATTTGTAAAGTGCTTTGCAAACCTGAAAGTAAACATTAGTGTTATCTCCTGGTCTGGTATGGTTATTTTTTCTCACATTATTCTGAGAGTTTTCTATTGCTATAGTGTGGTAAGAAGAAATTGGTAGACTGTATATGTGGGGAACTGAGCTGACCAAATGATTAAAATTAATGTGTTTTCTCAATTGAAGCTGCTCCTAATAATGAAAAAATGAAACATGATATATAGCCATAATTAGGGAGTAATAATTATCTACATTTCTCTGCTTTTCCTGAGCTTTTAGTCTGACTTAACTTGAAAGCCATTAACCTGAAAAGATATATTGTAAATTATTTCCTAAGGCCTAATGCTTAGACAGAAGCCAAGGAATTCAAACATTTAAAGGACCTTAATATTCATCTAATCCAGTTTCTACCTTGGATAATAATTATGTGGTATAGTAGACAGAACACCAGACTTGAAGTTGGATAGAACTGAATTCAAATCCTGCCTCTTAAACTTACTAACTCTGTGACCATGGACAAGTCAATTAAGCTCTCTTAGACTCAGTTTCTCTACCAGTAAAATGATGACAATTATAGCAACTACCGCCCACGGCTGTGGTAAGGATTAAATGAGTTACTTTAAATGTAATGATCTGTAAACTTTAAGTAACTATAAAATATTAACTATTATCATTTTATATTTTAAAAAATCAACTTGGGTTACTGCTAAAAAAGGCACAAGCATTCACTGAAGAAAAGAGCTCCTTAAAATTTAAAATATGTCAAATGGAAAAGAAGGCACAAAATTGAACTGAAAAAATGATTTCTTAAAATTAGAATTGGGCAAGTGGAAACTAATTATTTCACAAGACTTCAAAAAAAAAACAATAAAAAAGTCAAAAATGAAAAAAGTACAACAAAATGTGATATATCTCATCAGGAAAAACAACTTAGATGGAAAGTAGATGAAGGAGAAGTACTGTAGGAATTATTGGGTTATCCAAAAGTCAAAATCAAAGAAAAAGCCTAGATATTATATTTTAAGAAATTTTCAAGGAAAATTGTTTTGATATCTTAGTTCCGGGCAAAAATAGAAGTTGAAAGAATCTACCATTTATCTCCTAAGAGTGATCCCCCAAAAGTAAAGTCCCAGGAATGTCATATCCAAATTCTTGAATTTCCAGTGGAAAAAGAAAAAAAAACATTTCAAGCAGCCAGAAAAAAAAAAAAAGTTCAAATATTGAGTTGCTACAGTTAGGCTTACACAATATTTAGTGGCTTCCACATTATTGCAGCAGAGGGCCTGAAATAAAAGAAATAAGCTAGGATGACAAACAAGAATATTCTACTTACAGAAACTGAGTGTAATCACTCAGGGGAAAAATAGATACTTGATGAAATAGAGTACTTTTAAGATTCCTAATGAAAAGATCAGAAATAATTAGAAAACTTGACATTCAAACAGAAGACTCAAAGGAAATATAAAAAGGTCAACATGAAAGACTAATCACATGGCACTTAAAGTTGAACTATTTATATTCTTATATGGGAAAATGATATATGTAATTCCTAAGAACTTTTATCATTTTAGAACAATTAAAACTTTACATATACAGTAATCATGGGTGTGAGTCATTTATGTTGTCATATTTTTTTTGTTTAGCTGAGGCAATTGGGGTTAAGTGACTTAGCCAGGGTGATACAGCTAGGAAGTGCTAAGTGTCTGAGGCCAGATAGAACTTATGTCCTCCTGACTTCAGGTCTGGTGCTCTAGTCACTGTGCCACCTAGCTGCCCCTTGTCATAATTTTTAAAAATGAAGTGTTGAGAAAGAGGGATGCACTGGGAGAACAAAATATGGAGAGTTAAAATGGGGGAAATTTTCTCATGGAAAAGAGGGATGCAAGGAAGAGCTTTTACAATAAGAGCAAAATGGGAGTAAGAAGATGGCATGGTGGGTTGATAAATTTCAAACTTTCCTGATTTATACCCCAAATAGAACAAATTTTCACCTCAGGGTAAACATAGACTGATGAAAAATCAAGTAGACTTGGGGCATAGTAGGGGTCCTCCTGATACAACCTGGGAAGATATAAAGAAAGACTATATAAACACTTCCGGGCTAGTTCCACAGAAACATTAAGTGGGGTTCCCTTGGGCTAGCTTTTTGAGACTGGAGCCTCAGCCAGAAATATGGAAACTTTCACCTCCTGGACTATTTGTCAAGTTGAGGACTGAGTGAACCTCATTAGGAATATCAGGCTCAGCTGTGCTGCTGAGACAAGGCCCTGGAATAAAAGGAACCAGTACCTGGTGAGTGCAGAGACAGTGGGGCAGAGAACTGCTGCCTGTGGGTAATTGCAAGAAGGTAAAGCTCTTGGTTTGGAGTTCCTGGGTAAAATGGAGAGTTGAAGGGATAGCATGAGGCACCATTCCTCACTCCAGATTAGAGGTTCTTACACTAATATATCTTATTAAAAAATAATCAGCAAAGAAGAAGGAACCCCACCATTGAAACACTATTATGGAAACAGGAAAGACCAGAGTTCATCTTCAGAGGACACTTTAGTAAAAATAAATAAATAAATAAAGCCTGTACTCCAAAGAGTAGTGTGAAATGGCTCCCTGCCCAAAGACAACTTATAGAAGAACTCAAAAAGAATTTAAAAATCAAATGAGAGACACTGAGGAAAAACTAAAAAAAAATTCAAGAAAAACAAGAAGATTATGAAAAAAGTTAACCAACTAGAAAAGGAGATTCAAAGTCTCATAGATGAAAACAATTCTTTGAAAATCAGAGTCAGGCAAGATTCTTTCAGTGAAGCTATGAGAGACCAAGAAATAACAAAACAGACTATAAAGAATGAGAAAATAGAACAGAATGTGAAACATCTTATATGGAAAATGACAGGTTTGAAGAACAGATCAAGAAGAAAAAATATAAGAATAATTAGATTGCCAGAAAGTTGTGACCAAAGATAGAACTTAGGTACAATAATGCAGGAAATAATTCAAGAAAATTGTACAGGAGTGATTGAACATTAGAGGAAAGAAAAAAATCCACCAATCACCACCTCAAAGAAATCTTTTATGGAAAACACACAGGAATATTATTGCCAAATTTCAAAACCCCAAGATCAAAGAGAAATTTTTGCAAGAAACAAGAAAAAAACAATTTAAATATGTTGAAGCTGCAATTAGAATTGTACAAGACAAGACCATGGATCCTGCAATCATATCTATCAATTAAAAAAAATAGTCCCGTGGCTAAAAATATCATATCCAGCAAAATTATTTTTAATTTTGAGTGAAAAAATAGACATTTAATGAACTTGCAGATTTTCAGGACTTTCTATCAACAAAACCTGAACTTAACAGAAAATTTAACATATAAAAGCCAATACCAAGATCAATTTTAAAGAGCTCAACATGGACAAATTGTTTAAGTTGTTTTTTTCTTACAATGGAAATGTATACTATATGTATATATGTTTAAGATTAACATCAACAGTAAAAATAGTAATCATGTTATACAAATGAGAGGTAGAAGGGAGCATTAGAGGTGTGGAGGGCTCATATTTCTGAAAACCTACTCACATTGGGAATGGGTTCAATAGCAACACTACATATATACCATGAAAGGTATAGCACCCTCCAAAATCTGTAAGGACACAAGGCAGAAAGGATGAGTGGATGAGGGAAAAAAAAGGGTGAAGGAAGAAGACAATGGAGGAATCCTTGAGTGGGGAGAGGTGAAGTAAGTTATAGAGCAGAATTTAATTAAAGAGTCAGGAGGAATAGGAAAGACGCATGTGTATGTGTGTGGGGGGGGCTTTGTGTATGTGTACGTGTTTATGTGTGTGTATATATATGCATATATGTATGTATATAGCTACATAATATATATCTTTTCTTAACTATAACTTGCTTGCAAGTGGTAGGGGAGATGAAAGGGAAAATATAATCAAGTAAATAAGTGATAAAGAACAATTTATAAGGAAGTAAGGAAAAAGGGACATTCATGAACATAATTTCTTCTCCTAATATCTATCTAGCTATCTATCTACTTTCTTGAGCTGGTAACTTGTTACATATTTTGAATTCTCACTGATCTTCTGCTGGGCACATGAAAATGTTTTTTTTTTTTTTTTTTTTACTTATTGTATTTTTTTGTTTTCCTTTTTTTCTTACTCTTTTTTTTCAAATAAAATAATTTAAAATTTAAAAAAAGAGAAGAAAAAAATTACAGTAAACTTGCCTGATACACATTTCTCAAATATTTGCTGAATATACAACTGAATTAAATTTGTAAAAACAAGAATAATCCCCCAGTTGATAAGAGATCTAACTATATGGACAGACAGTTTTCAGAAGAAATCAAAGTTACAATTGCATGAAAAAAATCCTCCAAATCACTATTGATTAGAGAAAGACAAAATAAAAAAACTAAAACAAATTAAAACATTTAACACCTATAAGAAATGACAAATGGTGGAATGAATGAAAGGAAAATAGGTACACTAATGAATTGTTGGGAGAGTTGTGAATTGGTACAACCATTCTGGAAAACAATTTGGAACTGTGCCCAAAAGGACTTTAAAACTTCACATAACCTGTGAAAAGAAAGAAGATTTGTATACAAAAATATTTGCTGTTCAGTTATGTTTAGCTTTTTTCATGATCCCATTTGGAGTTCTTTTTGAAGTGGGTCACCATTTCTTTCTGTGTGTGTGTGTGTGTGTGTGTGTGTGTGTGTGTGTGTGTGTGTATGTGACAATTGGGGTTAAGTGACTTGCCTAGGATCACACAGCTAGAATTGTTAAGTGTCTGAGGTCAAATTTGAATTCATGTCCTTCTGGCTCGAGGGCTATGTCCACTGTACCATCCAGTTGCCCCACTTTCTTTAGCTCATTTTATCGATGAGTAAACAGGTATAAAGGAGACTAAATGACTTTCCCAGAGTTGCATAAATATTAAATATCTGTGGCCAGAGTTGAACTCAGGAAGATGAGTCTTTTGGCCCAAAATTCTATGTATTGTGCCACTCAGCTGCCCCAAAATATTTATAGCAGCTCTTTTTATAGTAGCAGACCATTGGAAATCAAGCAGATGCTCACCAGTAGGAGAATGACTGGACAGGTTGTGGCACATCATCCTGATAGAACACTATTGTGCAGTAGGAAATGATGAAGGTGAAAACACATGGCAAGACCTTTATGAACTGATGAAAAGTGAAGTGAGAACGGGGTCATTGTGGCTATAGTAAAAGTAATGTTGTAATGATTATTAACTGTGAAAAACTTGGCTAGTCTCCATTCAATAAAATGATCCAAGGAAATTCCAAAGGACACATGATAAAAAAAAATACTCTCCACCTCCAGAGTGAGAACTGATGAATACTAAGTGCAAATTTTCTTACATTCCTTATTAATCTTTCCCCTTTGGAAATCTGGCTAATATGAAATATGTTTTACATGACTTCACGTGTGTATAATTGGTTTCATATTGCTTGCCTTTTCAGTGAGTAAGTGAGAGATCAAAGGCAGCAAAAGAACTTAGAACTTAAAATTCTAAAAAAAAATTTCTGAAATTTATTTACATATATAATTGGAAAATAACTAATGAAGAAAGAAAAATAATTTTTGAAAATCTGCAAATTATCTACATTTTCCCCAGAAGCACAGACTTGGAAACAATTTGAAGCCCTTTTGTCTAATGTATACCAAGCGAAAAATACCCTCTGAAAAATCCTTCAGGTGCTCAATAGATCTTCTGGAAGAGCTCAACTGAGGGGGCAGTCCCATTTCCCATGGCTTCCCACACATTTTGGGACAGTTGGGACAGGAAAATCTTTTGTATTTGTACCTCTCTCCCTTCTCCATTGACTATAATTCTAATCCCTCCTTCACAAAACAACTTTTCATATTCCATTAAAGGTCTTGCTGTTAGTTAGTGGTCAAGCAATCCTCAATGAGGCTGTGAGGTTTACAGGTCATAATGGCCAGATATATTTGAATTTTCACAGGGCTTTCTTCAGGAGCTACACGCTTTACACAGAAACTCAAAGCTCAATCTTGCTTATGCCTCTGAAATATTTCTGAAGTGAATGTCCTTTTATCCATTCATCCAACTCACCCCTTGTGCAGACTCTCATCACCTTGTGCCTGAACCATTGCAGGAACCTCCTAGCCATTCTTTCTAACTCGGATCCTTTCTCATTTTAGTCTATCTTCCTCCCAAGATGTCAAAACGATCGTCCTAAAGTACACGTCTGATGATGTCACAGCTCTACTCAGTTAACTCCAGTGCCTCCCTATTACTTCTAGGATCAAATATAAAATCCTTATTTCGGCTTTTTAGCCCTCCACTACCCAAACTTTTTTTCTTTTGCAATTCAGAATTCAGAGCCTTTATTTCTGCTCTTTATTTCCTATGTGACCTGGAATAAGTCATTTACTACCTTGTGCCTCAGCTTCCCCATCTGTAAAATGAGATGGTGGGACCAGATGATCTCTAAGGATTATTTATGTTCTAGTTATTTAATTTTATGTCTCCAAAATCCAGTACACATTTCCCATTGCTCTAAACAGAAAAGGTTTACAAGAAATATTTATAGAAATAACCAACTGGAAAGCACTTCAAGTCCAAAAGATTCCTGATGGTGACAGTTCAGACTCAGCCTGGGATGCAAATTGGGACTTTAAATTGATTAAAAATGTAAATATTTCCAAATTAGTGTTGGGAGATCTATGCCAAAGAACCTTAAAGTTCCTAAGCCGTATGCTGAAATTTCCATTGCCTAGACCATCATGTTAAGGACCCATTCTACAAATATGTTAGGGATCACAGGGGGAACTATGGAGCTGGATTTAACTCTCCTCTTGTCATTTTAATCTCCATGGGACATGTGGGGTGTTCAGACAGGATTAGCACCTCTGGTGTGAGCATCTTCAGAACTCTTTCAGAGTTGCTCATGCACCTTTGATTTCCACCTGTCCCCCAACTCTCACCTGTGTCTCCAAGAAACTCCAAGAAAGGCAGCAGTGACACCCTAGTAAAACCTTCTTGGAAGATGGGTTGAACTGGGGTAATCAACTGGCCTCATTTAGGGGGTTGTCTAACTTGTGAATCACCTAACAGAATGGGCAGATCAGAACAATTTATTCCAAAGCCATGAAGGCAACTGATGCAGGTTCTATGGAGTGCTTAGAGCTTGGCTGGACATCAAAAACACCAAGATCAACCACTATATCCTGGGTCATCATCAGTGCTCTTGACTTTAGTCTTGCCATTGACTTGGATGACTCTGCAAGAGTGAGATTGAGGCCTTTGTGCAACTCTGACTCATTTAAATGCAATTCACATATAAGTCAAAACATCACTTCATGATATCATTGGTCCTCTTTGAAAATGAAGGGTGAACAACAACAATCTCCCAGCCTGAAGCCATTGAGGTTTGGGGGGTGGTGGTGGATGTGGGGATCACTATGGAGGTCACAGCCGAATGGTAATCCTGGATCTCTCTCTTAACTGAGTTCCTTGTCTCCAGTTCTTTTTCCCCTCCCAGCTATTTATTGTTTAAAAGCCTGAACTACCTGAAATCCTTTAGCTCATATCTCCTAGTTGACTACCTATTCTACTGACTCTTAGGCAGTTTATTCTTTAACATTTTACCATGGATTTAGATCTTGGAAATGATTTTGGAGCTCATCAAGTCCAACCACTTTCTTACAGATGGATAAACTGAAGCTGAAAAAGTTAATTACTTCTCTAAGGTCACACCAAACTTAGGGTTTCCTGACTGTAAACCCAGCTCTCTATACACTATATCACCTACCTAACTTTGTCAGTCCCAGTGAGATTTTGGGGATTAATTTCTGACAAGGAGTCCAGTTTCCTAACTCAGAAAGCACTTTAAACGATGGACATTAAAATGGCAGAGGAGGTCTTTTCAATTACATAGTAGGCAAGCCCCACTAAGGAGTTTACTTTACCCAAAGGAGCCCTAGGACATCTTGGTAAAACCATTTGGCTCATTAAAATGAAGAAAAAACCATTTAGCTCTTTCTTATTCGTAGAGGGAGATCTCATCCATAAAGAGATGAAAGAGGCACCTGGGAGCTCATTTGGCTGCACTTTTGGAAAAATTTGTGAAGTGCCATTGGTACCACTATAGTCAGTGCCATATCTGAGCCTTCCCTAACAGCTGTCTTTAAGGATTTGAAGAGCTGTCACATGGAAAAGGGAGCAAATTAGATCTGTTGAGCCCCAGTGGATAGATAAGGAACAAAGAAGGGTGGAGGGTAAGTTATAAAGAAGCAAATTTCAGTTGAATTTCAGAGGGGAAGATCTTACAATATGAGCTCTGCAAAAAAAAAAAAGGAGTGGATTACCTTGGGAGAGAGTGGGTTCCATCTTTTTGAAAGTTTTCAGACGTTCCATTAAATAGGTGCCCAGATAAGGAGTCCATTCAAAGGCAGAGGTTCTGTGAATGCCAGGAGGCAATATCAAGATAATCCAGAGCCAGCCCCCATATAGATTTGATGAATATTTTCAATTATGTTCTTCAGAGTTTGATTTAATACAATTTAGTTTAGTTTATAGATGAGCAAAGCCCAGCTTGTTTGGTTTTTGTTAATAGGATCCTATGTAGGTAAGGTGCATATAGTGGGTACAAGTCCTTGGTGCTGGAAGAAACCGAGGCTACTGGATCCCTTAAGCTCAGTCAGATCTGCTCTAACTCAAGAATCCATAAAGGGAACACCTGTAAGGGACGAATCAGACAGTGTCTGAGGAGGAGCAAACAGATCAAGATCAGAGGTGGGGTTGGACCTATGAACAGTTGCAAGTCCAGCCTTGGATACAAGGAGACGGAGTGTTTTCCTAGCAAGACAGATTACTTTCCAAAATGTCTGAGGATGGGAGTCTTGGTAGGGCACTTCAGAAATAATACCATTACCTGTTTGCATCCAGTTATCCTCAGGTCCTTTCATTCGAATGACAAACTCCTTGAGCACAGGGGCCATGCCTCTATATCCCTCAGTACTTCCCACAATAGTTTATATATTCTTAAGTGCTTGACAAATGTTTGCTGTTTGATGTAATTCATGCATGGGATGAAGAGTTTCTATGAAACAATTTATAGAGGGAAGGGGGTCTCAGAAGTCATGAAGTCCACCCTTTTATTTTATAGAGGAACAAACTGCGGTACAGGAAAGTTAATGCACATAAAAATGGTACCTAAAGAGACCCTGGAGACCACCTAGTCCAATTTCCTTAATTTTTAGATGAGGAAAATGCAGCCAAGGAAAATAAGGTGATTTAGGAGCTTAATGCCACAGATTTAGGTGTGGAGGTGCCCTCAGAGATCATGAAGTCCAACACCTTCAGTGTACAAAAGGGGACTTGTCCAAAGGCATACAGAAAGTAAGTCTCAGAGGCAGACTTTAAGCATATTTCTTCTAATTCTTCAGTCAGTGCTATTTCCTTCTTATTCATTTAATTGCCAGGGGCAGGTAAGACTTCAGAAACATGCTCTTTCATCTGAGCCTCTGGACTGTTCTAATGGAAGCTCTCATAACTGGCTGCCAATCCTAGACACTTGACCAGCTCAGGACTTGTCAGAGAAATCTTTCAGACACATCCAAATACAGACAAGAAGCCCCAGCCCTGCAAGGAAACTGCTTTCTCAGAAATTGAGGGACAAGTCTTACTTTTCCCAGGAGCATTTCCCAGGAAGAATCACAGAAAATAACAAAGGAAGGAGAAATAATCCTGGTGACTAAAGGCACAAAGGCAGAGTTGAGTTTAGGATAGAATCAAGCATGAACTCCCTGTAGTTTTGTCTGTGTGAGACACAACTCTGTCAAGAATCCTCTGCTGGGATGGAGAGGGGTCAGAGTTTTACAAACAGCACAGGAAGGCATCTCAGGAAGATGGGGATTCCCCCTCCTATTTACCATAGCCAACTATGCAAAAAAAAATGGCTAGAGAGCCTGCTGTCCAGCACCACTCCTGGCTTTCAGGCCTTTCAATCCATTCAACTGAGGTGTACCAATGATCTTGCCAACTTGCTATCCTGATGTCTTATTCCTGGAGTGATCTTCAATCTTGCAGCTGCTCTGAAAAGTCTCTCCTTTCTCTCCAAGTTTCCCTCAATGTCTTTCTCACTTGAGAATACTTAGAAAGATTCTCTTCAAAGCTACTACCTTCTGCATGAGATCTCTCCCCAACTGTCAGAGCCCTCTTTTCCTAATTATGTGATATTTCTCATTATATTTATTCTGTATGTATTTTATATACATGCAAACACAGGATGATAAATTTAGAGCTGCAAAAACACTTAGAAAACTAGAGGCCAATTCCAATAGCCTTGGGATGGAAAATGCCATCTCAATCCAGAGAAAGAGCTATGGAGACTGAATGTAGTGTTTTCATCTATTTGATGCTTATTTTCTTAGTTTCTTTCTCATGATTTTCCCCCCTTTGATCTGATTTTTTTAATTAAAGCTTTTTTATTTTCTCTATATATACATATATATTTATACTTTTCAACATTCACTCTTACAAAAGTTTGTGTTCTAATTTTCCCTCCCTTTCCCCCACCTCCTCCCCTAGATGGCAAGTGACCTAATATATGTTAAACACGTGCAATTCTTCTATATATATCTCCACAATTATCATGCTGCACAAGAAAAATCAAATCAAAAAGAAAAAAAAAGAAAGAAAAGAAAATGCAAACAAACATTAACAAAAAGAGTGAAAATACTATGTTGTGATCCACATTCAGTTCCCACTGCCCTCTCTCTGAGTGCAGATGGCTTTCTTCATCACAAGGCCATTGGAACTGGCCTGAATCATCTCATTGCTGTTGAGAGCCATAACCATCAGAATTGTTGATCTGATTTTTTTCTTGTACAATATAATAAATAAGAAATATTTTTAAAAAGTTGCAGATATATATATAGATATAGATATAGATATAGATATATAACTTATATCAGATTGCTTGCTCAAGTCTTGGGGAAAGTGGAGGGATGAAAGGGAAGGAGAAAATTTGGAACACGAAGTTTTACAAATATAAATGTTGAAAGCATGTATTTGCAAAAATAAAATACTATTAAAACAGAGGGGAAAGAAATCATGTTGATTTCTCAGTCTTCCAGTGGCCACAACAAAAATTAAGGATTCCCCAAATCTCCTTTTAATGCTATCAGTTTGCTGAATTATTAATAAAATGTGATTCTTTAGTGAATCATCCCTTGATTTTCATTTACACATATTCTATTTGTATAAGTTTGGTAAATTATCACAGAATATATGCTTTGGGTTTGCTCTCCGAAATTTCACTTACACCAACAGGTCAGGGCTCCAGTGGGTAATTGTATTACATCCCTTCAGGATCCTAAGAGTAGCCTGAATGGTTCAAGAATAGTTTTCTGATACTACAGTTCATGAGATCCCAACAGTGTGTTTCTCCTTGATTATAATTAATTAATGGCCACCAGCTACCCAGACTTAATTAGCTTCTTATTAAGTTTTTATTAAGCGAGTCTATAGAAAGAATAGTTGTTCATGAATAATGTGGAAATATTTTTAACATTACTATACATATATAACCTATATCAGATTGCTTGCTATCTTGGGGAAGGACTAGATAGGAGGGAGAAAAAAATGGAGTTCAAAATCTTACAAAAATGAATGTTGAAAACTATCTTTACATATAATTGGAAAAAATAAATATTATTAAATACAAATAATAATAATAAAGAGACAGAGGCCATTTGGTCCATAACATGGATGGGAAAATTTTATTGATGGGAAAATGGAGATTCTTCCAGTTAGTTATTTTTCATTCATGTCTAACTCTTCATGACCTAATTTAGGGTTTTCTTGGTAGAGATACTGGAGAAGTTTGCCATTTCCTTCTCCAGCTCATTTTATAGATAAGGAAATTGATATTAAATTGATATTAAAATAGATGTCATTGAAGTGACATGTCCAGTGTCACACAGTAGTAAGTGCCTGAGGCCAGATGTGAATTCATGTAGATATCTTCCTAACTCTACCTAAGCCCTGCCCATCTATCTATCTACCTTTTGTTTGTTCATATTTGTTATCCTTCCAATTAGATTGTAAAATGCTCAGGTCAGGGATTTTTTTGTGTCTTTTTGTATTTCTAATAGCATAGTGCCTGACACATAGTAGGCCTTTAGTAAGTGCTTAATAAATGATTGATTGTGAATTTAATTATTATCCTCTCTCTTTCATTAAAAGGTTATGCTCAAATAAGTATTATTTTGAACCCATCATCGTATCTTTTCTTACATCAAATATGTCCATAGCTATCCATCATTTTTCTATTTTATAGTTAAACTATTCTCTTTTTTGACTAATCCATTAATCTGTTGGCCCCTTTACAGGATGTTTGCTTTTATACTATTCCATGAACTCTCTTCTTGTTCAAGCAGCTCATGGAGGCTTCTTTAATGGGGGGCAGGGGAGGAGAGATGAAGAGTTATTGGCCTGTGAATCACTTCAAAAGACCTGATTTCCATTGATCTTCAAAACCTTAGCATGGAAGGTAGGTCCAATGTATCCTAGATTCTGCTCTTCCTGCCACTCTCTGAGGAGATAATAAGATCTGATGTTTTGCTCTTCTGCTTTTATTACCATTTCCTATGTATCAATTTTCCTTAGCTCCTGCCTCCCCCAATAGATAGCCTCCAAAAATGGTATGAGGGCTATGTTGAAGGATTCTCTCAACATTTTGGCAGAGGGATACCAATCACACAGGGTCTGATGACTGTGGGTCAAAGATAGGAGGCCACATGGAAAGGAAAGGTATTTCTTAGCGTGCTAAAGAATCTGTCCTAACTTATAAAAGATTCAGATTCTTGGGCTACAGATTTGGATTTTGTCATTTCAGACCCTTCTCTGTCATTTCAGACCCTTCTCTGTCATAGAGCCTTTGTAGAAGACAAATTTTTGAGCACCACTCATCTTAATTGTTAATAATGGGATTTTATTGGATATCTTTCCCAAAACAAGACTGTATGTCTTTATGTTCTCTTCTACTCTGTAAACATAACTTTACTATAATACCTTTTAAACTTAATATTTCCCCTAATTTATTGGCTAGTATACCATTCCTTTCCCCAAGCCATTAGTAACAAGCTTATTTTGAAACATGGAAGGAGGCAAAGTTCCCACCAACTCCAAGGCTGTTTGGTTGCCATGGTGATAAATGGTTTTAAGAAGGTCTCATTTATTTAAAAATAAATTTAGAAATAATTGAGCCCCATGAGATGAAGTTGCCCTGAATTCCCTCTTTGGTGGAACTTGATGCATTTCCTTCAGGGGACTAATGGTATTTTAAGGAAATTTTGATTAATCACGGAGGCTCATTTGCTCTAAATCATGAATGTTCCCGTTTTCTTGATTTGAGATGGACGAGGGAAACAGGTGGATGGGGTTTGACTCATTTTCCTTGATTAGATTTAACCAGATGCTACTGGGTGTTGAAGAAAAGATTTTAGTTTAAAAGAGGGTCCCCCTGAAGTAATCACAGGCTGAAACTTTATAGTAATTAGCCTGATGTGGGGAAATCTGCTTGAATCATTGATCACAGGGAACTTGGAGAAAACTTGGACCCACTGCTTCTTTTGTCCTGGTTAAAACATAGGGTGCTTAAACAAGTCAAAGAGAACAGCACATTGGCTTGAACATGCTCATCTGCACATATCTCTTTTGCTTTAATTCTATTCAATTTTTTTTGTTTCTCTAGCACCTAGCATAGCTTTGCCTGGCACTTAGTAGATGCTTAGCAAATGTTACTCAATTAAATAAGTGAAGAAAAACAGTTATGTATTTATTAAGTGGAATTAAAAACAACAATAATAACTGGCAATTATATAGTACCTACTGTATGCCAGGCATTGGGCTAAGTGTTTCATTTTATCTTCATGTTGATCTCATTTTATTTTCAGAACAACCCTTCCAGGTAGGTACTATTATTATCTTCATTTTGCAATTGAGGAAACTGAAGCAAATAAAAATGAAGTGGATTTCTCAGAGTCAGATGATTACCAAGTGTTTGAACTCAGTTAAGAACCCAGGTTTTCTTGACTGTAAGTCTAGCACTGAAAACATTCCAGAATGCTGCCTGAACCAAATTAAAATGTAATTGGGAGATATGTAACAAAAGAAAAATACAACAAAATACAGATAATGTTAATATGTGATTTTTCATATCAATATGTGACCTGTAGGGATCTTTGTGTATGGCTTGGTAGCCCCCATATCTATTTGCTTCTGACACCACTGCCTAAACCCTGCATTGTGCAATGTGTTAGATACTGGGGATACAAAGCCAAAAGTGAGTCAATTCCTGTCCTCAAGGAGCTTACATTCTATCAGGATATTAAGGGATACAGAATATACATAAATGATAATGCAACTCTGCATTTTTATGGATGTGTGTATAGCT
Source organism: Myrmecobius fasciatus (assembly GCA_023553655.1). NCBI lineage: Eukaryota > Metazoa > Chordata > Mammalia > Dasyuromorphia > Myrmecobiidae > Myrmecobius > Myrmecobius fasciatus. The sequence goes on from JAJPUD010012863.1 coordinate 35,122, forward strand.
ATTTAGACATATGTATATGCATTTATGCATACATGTGTATATACATTTTACAAATACTGTACTCTGTTTTCTTTCAATTTTATTAATCTCTCTTTTTATTTTCAGAATTTCAAATTTGATATTTCATTGGGAGTTTTTATTTGTTTTTTTCTAGCTTTTTTTAGTTCCATGCCCAATTCATCTTCTCCTTCTCTATTTTATTCAAGTAAGCATCTAGAGATATAAAATTTCCCCTGCATCCCATAAATTTTATATATTTTCTCATTATTGTCATTCTCTTGGATGAAATTATTGATTGTTTCTATGATTTATTTCACCCACTCATTCTTTAGGATTACATTATTTAGTTTCCAATTAATTTTGTTATATTTTCCCCTATTCATTTAATTTATGTAATTTTATTGCATCATGATCTGAAAAAGATGTATTTACTATTTTTGCTTTTATACATTTAAATTTAAGGATTTTATGCCCTAATACATGGTCAATTTTTGTGTAGGTTCCATGTACCACTGAGAAAATAGGATATTCTTTTTGTTTCCATTCAGTTTTCTCCAAATGGTCTATATACTTAACTTTTCTAAAATTCTATTTACCCCCATAATTTCTTTCTTATTTATTTTGTGGTTCAATTTATCTAGTTCTGAGATAGTAAGATTGAGATACCCCACTAGTAAAGTCTTATTGTCCAATTCTTCCTGCAGTTCTCTTAACTTCTCTAGGAATTTAGATGCTATACCAATTGATGTATATATTTTTGGTATTGATACTACTTCATTATCGATGGCACCCTTTAGCAAGATGTAGTTTCCTTCCTTATCTCTTTTAATTACATCTATCTTTGCTTTTGCTTGATATGAAATCAGTATCACTATCCTTGCTTTTTTTTTTACTTCAGCTGAAACATAATAGATTCTGCTCCAGGCTTTTATGTTTACTCAGTATATAGCCTGTGCTTTAAATGTGTTTCTTGTAAACAATATATTGTAGGATTCTGGCTTTTAATCCAGTCTGCTATCCGCTTCTGTTTTATGGGAGAGTTCATCACATTCACATTCACAGTTAAAGTTACTAACTTAATATTTTCTACCATCTTATTTTCCCCAAGTTATACTTTCCCCTTTACTTTCCCCCTTTCCATTCTCCACAAAATCTTATTCAGTTTTCCAGAATAGTTTTCTCTCCGAGTTTTCATCACACTGTCTCTCTTTGTTTTTCCTACCTGTATAAAACTCAGTTTCCTTAACTGGATCTCCATCTGGATTACATTCCCAGGCCCCAAGAACATTTCCCTTTGTTCTGGGCTCTCTTCCTTCTTTTGTCTGAACTTGTTTGGTAAACTCAGCAGCCCCTATAGCTTCAGTTATTCTCACGATGCAGGTAATTCCCAGACCTACATACCCTCATCCCTATCCCCAACCACTAGTCTCTCTCCTGAACTCCATTACTAATCAAGTTTCTTTTGATTTTTGGCCATCTGTCTAAAGTTCAACATTCAAAAACTGAACTTCTTTGCTTCCCTCCTCCCCAAGCTCTCCTCTCTTCTAAAATTTTGTACTATTTTTGAGAGTAACATCACCTTTGCATTCATTGAGGCTTACAACCTAATTGTTGTCCTCATTCTCATTGACCTCCCAAGCCTAATCAGCTACCAAATGTTACAGTTTCTACCTCCATTAGAACAGCTGGATGGTGGACAGAATGCCATCCTAGATAATGGGGTGATACCTGAAAATAGAAAATCTATATTCTGAAAACTCTATTTGAAGAGATACTAATTAGGACTAAAATAATAGCAGACTTTGCCTTGTTAGTCAAGGTCTAGAGAAGCAATGGAAAGAGAATACATTCAGATTTCTTAAGCTTTTATAGTAGAATTTTTGGAGCTATTTACAACCATCCAATAGTATGGAAAGGACACTGTATTTAGAGCCAGAGTCTGGAGTCGAGTGCCAACTGTGAAACTTCCCATTTGTATGACATTGGAAAAGCTTCTTAATCCTTCTAAAGATTAACCATAGCACCGTATATCTAAAGCTGCAGGCAACCTCAGAGGCTCTTGTTTTATATATGAGGAAACAGGTCCCATCCATAAAATGAGAGGATTGGGCTAACTTATTTCTCCCACATGTAAATCTGGGAAACCAAATGTTGGCCAAAGATGTGATAGCAAATTTAACAATCATTCTTGGCCATTAATCCTAGAGCTATAACGTGAATGGGATCAGCATGACTGGGCATGGCTCTGGAGAGCATCCCATAAAAATGAAATTGTACACATGTAATGTTTGGTTTTTTTTTTGGTGACCCCTGGTTGGTGACTATGTTGGTGACAGAGTGATCTATCTGTATGGAGCTGGGCTGTTGATTAGTCAGAACAACAGTGAAACCCAATACCAAGCCAAAATAAGGGATAAAGATGAGAAGGGGACTATATGAGCAATTATAAGAACTTTTACCTGACTTATGGCAACCTATGAAAATGCCCTCAAAACAGAAAATAGATAAAGGAAAAGAAATTGATTCTGATTTTTACCATTTTTATAAATACCTCTTGTACTAGTTAGACATAGTATCCAGTGCTATAGTTTCAGAATATGTTTATTTGTAAATTATCTCTGAGGATGATGAGAGCAGATTTTCAGAGAGATCCTGCTTGGAACAATGAAAAAGTGCAAGAAGACAGTAAATGTGATGAAAAACTGATGTGAAAAGGCCATTGGCATATGGAACTAGGAGAACAACAAATAGATGAAAATTGTCACAAACTGCAGAAATGACTTTCATCACCAGTGATAGAACTATCTCATTTGGACTTAAGTGTCTGTTATTTTATCACCATACATCAATTGTGCACTTACTATGTGTCAGGCATTAAGCAAGGTCCTGGAATTATATATGTACATTTTAGGAGATAACATTTTATATTTATAAAAATAATTAAAAATTCTTACAAGTCAAAAGATGATTAAGTGCATGAGTCAGGGCCTGTGAGTTCATGGATGTGGAAATCACTAATTGCAATGCCTCCATTAATTATTGTCTTCACGTTGTCTGAATTGTTAGAGGTTAAGGGACTTGCCCATGGATTTATCAAATCCCTTTGCCCTACTCACAGATGCCAACTAAATTCAGACCTTAGTACCTCACATCTGAATCATTGTCATAATCTTTTGTGATCTGCTGGCTTCTAGTCTCTCATCACACCAATCCTTTTAACACATGGCTGACAAATTGATTTTCCTTAAATGTATCCCTGGGATTTTACTCAATAAACTGCACTGACTTGCTATTATTTCCAGGAAAAAAAGCTCTTTTGCTTAATTTTTAAAGCTCTTCAGAACCCATTCCAATACGTAAACATATTTTATAGTCTCATTAGACATTACACTTCTTCCCACTGTTTCATCCAAATTTTCTTTGTCCTTCTTTCTCTCTCTTTCTTTCCCTTTTCTTTATAAATACAGTATTTATATACAAATTTTTCTAAAAGTCTTCATGCAGTTTAAAAAAGTTTTTTATTGATAATTTCTGGCTTTTAAAATTTTTTAATTTTTTTAGTTTTTTTTTTTTAATTTTTTAATTTTTTAAAAAATTTTCTGGCTTTTAAAAACATCACCACAGGGGCAGCTAGGTGGTGCAGTGGATAGAGCACCAGCCCTGAAGTCAGGAGGACCTGGGTTCAAATCTGGCCTCAGACACTTAACATTCCCTAGCCGTGTGACCCTGGGCAAGTCACTTAACCCCATTTGCCTCAGCAAAAAAAAAAAAAAAAAAACATCACCACAGTATCCCTTGTAGCCTTCTACCTCCCTGGCAGCCATTCCATAAGATAAAGTTTTTATAGAAGGGGGGGGGAAGGCAATACAACTAATTAATCTACTGAAAAAGTCTAAAAACACAATGTGTAACACCTATGGACCTCCCACCTCCACTATGGGGTAGGTTGGAGTTGTATTCTCATATTTTGAGTTCAAATTTAGCCACAGACTTTCTAGTTATGTGATCCTGGGTAAGTTACTCAACCCTATTTGCCTCAGTTCCTCATCTGTAAAGCAATCTGGAGAAGGAAATGGCAAACTAATCCAGTATCTTTACCAAGAAATCATTAAATAGAATCACAGAAAATCAGATTTGACTGAAATGACTCAAAACAATTAAATTATTGTGCATATTGTTTTCTTGGCTCTGCTTACTTTGCTCTGCATCAGTTCATAAATATCTTTTTATGTTTCTCTGTGTTCATCACATACAGAATTTCTTACAGCATAGTAAAATTCTATTATTTTTGTGTAACAAAGCTTGGTTAGATATTCTTCAATTGAAGGCATTTATTTGTAATTCTTAGCTATGACAAAAAGTGCTGTCAAAGTATATAGGGCTCTTTCCCTCACCCCTTTATTGTTGGCTTCCTTGAGATATAAACCCAGTAATGAAGTCTCTGGTTCAAAGAGTATGAATATTTTAAACACTTTATTTGCATAATTCCAAATTGCTTTCCAAAATAGTTGCATCATTCCAAAGCTTCACTAATAATATATTGGTTTGCCGATTTTTCCATAACCTGTCCAATATTGTTTCTGGGTATGAGGTGAAACATCAAAGTCATTTTGATTTTCATTTCTCTTATTATTGTGAAATGAATTCTTGTGACTAATGAGTACTTTGAGTATTTCTCAAAAGAAATGTTTGTTCATATCCTCAGACCACTTATATATTGGAGAATGCCCCCCACGTTAACTTTTTATATATCTAGGTTATAAAACACTTATTAGAGGAATTTTTCCCCATTGGACATTTTTCTTTCTCATCCTGAGTGTATTAATATTGTTTATGCAGAAGCCTTTCAGTTTCAAGTTTCCTTTTCTGTTGTAGGCACATTATTATAGTCCTTCATTTACTTTAATCTATTTCTAAGGTAGTCCTGCTCCCCTAGGCTTTCTCTTTCACCCTTGATATACCTTTGATATTCTCCCTTCTTCTCTCCTTCAGATAATCTTATTCATAAGATTTTAAATTTTAATTTTTTATACCTTTCCAAAAAATTTCCCTTCATTACTCATCTTATTTTTCTGTCCACTCAAGATCCTTATTCTATGATTCATGACCCCTATAATTATCTGATCTTTCTCTTTTCCCTGCATTCTTCTTGCAATTAGAATTCTCAAGGTATCCATTTTGGGTTCTCCTTTCTAGCCACTCCTTTTAGAACTTGCCTCATTTCTGTTGTTCTGTCCTTTATTCTTGCAAACAATATAATTATTGCAGGTGGTAGAGAAGATATTTCCCATGGTCTCTCCTCTTTCTCATCACCTTCTTGATTATGCAGCCCATCCCTGATCTGTATCCTTGCTTGCTGAGCTAATTTTTAACACTTGTTTGAAAATCTCCTTCCTGAGTCTGGGCTTACGTACTTCTCTGGGAGCCATTTGTTCCCAGGAATTTTAACCCCCTACTTCTAGGACTTATGGACTTTTCAAGCACCAAATCCCCCTGACTTCATCCATTACAATCATCTCTTTTCACTTATAATAGCATTCATCAGTGGAACCCCCTCTCAGCCCTGGAGTAAGGTCCTCATCCTTTCCTCAAGGCTTGAATCTTTTCCCTTTATCTCTCAGCTATTTCCCTATAGTCTCTTCTTTTTCTTTTTTTTTATTTCCAAACTTATCATTGTTGTGCAAGAAAAATCGTATCTACACAAACGATATATCAGATAAAGGAAACACAATGTAAGCAAACATCAATCAAGGAGTATGAGAATGTTATGTTGTGGTCCACATTTCGCATCCCTCTCTCTGGGTGTATATGGCCTTCTTCAGTGAACAATTGGAAGTGGTTTGAAACATTTCATTGTTGAAGAGAGCCATGTCCATCAGAATTGATCGTCATATAATACTGTTGTTGCCGTGTATAATGATCTCCTGGTTCTGCTCATTTCACTCAGCATCAGTTCATGTAAGTCTCTCCAGGCCTCTCTGAAATCATCTTGCTGGTCGTTTCTTACAGAACAATAATATTCCATAATATTCATATTTTTTTTTATTCAGCCATTCTCCAATTGAAGGGCATCTATTCAATTTCCAGTTTCTAGCCACTACAAAAAGGGCTGCCACAAACATTCTTGCACATGTGGGGCCTTTTCCTTCCTTTATGATTTCTTTGGGATATAAGCCCAATAGAAATGCTGCTGGGTCAAAGGGTATGCACAGTTTGATAACTTTTTGAGCATAGCTCCAAATTGTTCTCTAGAATGGCTGTATCCGTTCACAGCTCCACCAACAATGCATCAGTGTCCCCACCCTTCCACATCCCCTCTAACATTTATCATTAACTTTTCCTGTCATTTTAGCCAATCTGACAGGTGTGAAGTGGTATAGTCTCTTCTTTTTCTAAGAGCATAAATGTCACCTATACCTCATTGCTAGCCCTTGATTTGATCCCAAGCATCACGCACTTCCCTATATTCTCTTCCTTATCCTTTTCATGTGCCCTCCCATGTCATAATGTTATCCTCTAAAAAAGAGTTGATACACCTGTGTCAGGGTGTCTCCAGGTTCTGTCCATAACGTCTTTTTTCTGGTCCTTCACTACTACCTCTACTACATTTCGACCTTCAGAACCTTGTCTACATTTCAAAAGTCCATTGCTGTTACTGTTCTTGCCCACTATATTTATTCATTTCACCTGAATTTCTGCTAAATGGTGTTTTCAAGAGACAAATAATCTCTTTACTTCTGATTTTCTTTTGAAAATTGTTCTTCATTATTGAATTTCCATCTTTTGTCTAGTATGGTTAAGCTTAGATTTTCTGGATAGGTTACTTTGGGCTTCATTCTGAGCTCCAGTGCTTTTCTATTCCATCCTATGTTCTAGAGGGCATATAATAGTCTTATGGATTGGAATTGGATATCCTTCCCTATTTTTTTAATGGTCTTTCCATTTCAAGCTTGTTTCTGAACTGAATTGCAAAAAATTTATCACTGCTCTCTTGGAATTTGTCGCCTTCTGGAGGTGATGTGAATTCTTCCAATCAGAATTTCCTTTTCCATGTTTCAAACATGGATGTTCCATCTATTATTTCCTTCATTCTATATTAAGAATCTTCTGTCTTGTGGTGTTCTGGGAACCATGATCCTTATGGTATCTTTGCACGTTTTGTCTTCAGTTTCAGTGTGTTTTGCTTGCATCATGAAGATATTTTCCTATAATGTTATTACTTTTGCTTCTTTTAGCCTATATTGTCCTCTACTTTTGTGTTGTTTGCATTTCTAATCTATTGTTATCCCTTCTTTTTTGGGGGGGGTGGGATTTGCTATTGTAGATTTAAGATTTTTAATTCTGTTCATTATTTTTCTGGTACAGCACATAAATTTTGCTCTTTCAATTCTCATTTGTCATTTAAGTCACACAGATTCAGAGAATTGTGGTTCTGTATTCTCAAACACAGACTCCTCTGTCTTGTCAAGTTTTGAATCAATTTCCTTTATTTTGTAATATTTATTTACTTGAAGGTCTATTTCCTTCTGTTACTATTTTTTCCTATTGATTTATCTTTTCTATTCAAGGTGTTTGAATTTTTCTCCTTCTGAAATCTTTGGTATTTTTAATCTTTCCTCCCTACCCCTCATTTTCCTCATCACTAACTTTCTGATACCTGCCCTCTACCTGTATTTTCCTTGGAGGCTGGATCTCAAGTATATCTATCTCATATCAAACTGGGTGATTCATGGTTCACTAACCTAGCTCTCTACGACAACTAAGTTATTGTTTGTGGCCAGAAGTGACCCCAAGTAGATGTGGTCTTTCTCTTAGGCTTGATGGAATACACAGAATTTTAATTGCATAGTGCCCTGTCTTGGTGTCCTGCTTTATGCTCTTTGTTTCCCAGTTCTCTGGCCTGGAAATCGTTTCCTCCAACACAGGTTTGTAGCACTGATACTTCTGAGTTACCACCATGATAGCTTTTTAATCCTGAAGGGCAGTGGCCAAAATGACTGAGACCTGAACAAACTTATGCAGCTTGAAGAAACAATCTTTACAGCACTGGAAAGGGCACTGGAAACTTGCAGGGGTGGATTTGATGTAAGCTGCTATCTTTTCCTTGAGTAGAGAGCAGTCTCATTGCAAGTAGTGGGGCGATAGGGGAGGAGTACAGAGAGAGTATCAGTTTTCAGGGTTTTTTTTTAACCTCCTAGTGTCCTAGCCCATGAAGTTAGCAGAAGTTGCTTTATCTTTGGCTCATAATTTGTGTTTTGCAGAGATTTCAGAAATTGTAGAAATTATTTAAAAAATCATAATCCATCATTTTGTTGATTATATGACCCAGAAGTTAGTCTCATTATCTTGGTGTAGTTTTGATCTTGTTAACCGATTGATTTCAATTCAAAGGTCCAGCACTCTATTCATTATGTAACACTGTCTTTACCAGGCCCACCAGTTGTTAGTAACCTTCCCACCACATATATTTTACAAATAATATTCAAAGATTTTAAATCTGTTAACAATTGTCTCTTAATATGGCATGTAAGAGACTTGGAGGTAAGAAATATCTCACTCTTATCTCTCTATATCTCCTTTGTCTAGAACAGTACTTGCATATGGTAAACACAATGAATATGTGGTAAAAATTGGTTGACAAAGTCCATACATGGGATCAAAAAGAAAGACCTGAGAGGTCTGAGAGTCATTGGTTATATTACGAATTTTTTATGTTGGGATTAATCCAATATTTTGTCAGTGGGGGGATGTTTTGCTGGAAGAAAGGAGAGATTTCACTACTGTAGCTTCAGAGGCAAGTTTCACCCAGTGTTCCTCTGTCTCAGACACAAAGGATGACATATATAAAACAGATGTTTTAGAAAGGCAAGGAACAAGAAACTGAGAGGCAGAAGTGAGAAGTACAGATGGTGAACAGATGATTCAGTTAATACCAACCTAGCCAGCTGTGTGTACTGCCAATGTACCCTCTTTAATAAAAACCTAACTAATGAGCTTACTCGGGATAAAGCCAAGAATCCCACAGTCACAAAATGGGAGAAAGCTGTTCTTTCAGGAGAAACACGGACTTCCCAGAGTTTATGGTTCTATTGTCACAATCTTCACTCATTTATGACCAGCTTCCCTTTTTGTCGCAGTGGTAGCCTCTAATTTCATCTAGGTTTTCATGGATACACTATAAGTGATAGTATCTTTTTATTTTCTTTTGTAGACATGTTTTATTGTTTTTTTTCATTTTATTTTTATTTGGGGGGCATATTCCTCCTTGATACCATTCTTTCTTCCCTAGTTCTACCATGAATTTATTAGTATGTGTTTCTATCCAGAGCCCTTCTAAAGTTACATTCCTTGATTCTGTCAGTTTATAGGATATTATCTACAACTTTACAGTTGTTTTAATTTGAAGTTCCCTTATTGTTGTTTGGGAGCCTGGTTCTTATAGTCATTAATAGCATACAATTAAAAAAAATTATTGCTTCCTTTGACCATTTCTTTACTGAGGAATAGCTCTTGGTTTTATGTATTCATATACAGATATGTTTATATTTGTATATATAAACACACATATATACACATATATGTATATATTAATATCTACATATGTGATTGCATGAATTCCCTATATATGATGAATAACAAAAATTTAGTGGTATTATTTAATGCAAAGCTTTCCTGCATTTGAAAGTTTCTCTTATTTGCATTGATTTTTTTTTTGTACAAAGGCTTTCTAATTTTGTGTATCTGGAATAATCTTTTTTTTCTTTTTTGTGATTACTTCTTTCTTTAATTACTTAAGAATTCTTTTGCATAGAGAGTTGTGAGAGGTTCCTCCTTTTTTTCTTCTCTGCTTTTAAAAATCATATGACCTTTTATATTCAGAACTTGTAAATCCATTTGGAGTTATATGTGCTATGTGGTATTGATCTAAATCTAATTTCTTTTCAACTGCTTTCCTTTTTATTTTCTCTAGCATTTCTTATCAAATACTAGGATTTTATTTTTGTTTGTCTATTAAATAGTAGATTGCCATCATCAACTTTTAGTTCTTTCTTATCTAATATATTCTAATTTATTTGTTGATTTTTTTTTAAATTGTACCAAATAATTTGCATGATTTCTAATTCCTAATATGGATTGAAGTCCAGTAATATTATACCCACTAGTCTTAAGTTCTTTCCAGAACTTTACTTTAGATTGTCAACTTTTTGTCATCTTTCCTTCCTTTCACTATGATTCAGCATATGCTGCAATATACTGTATAAACTACTTGAATCCTACCAAGTAGTAGACTATCTCTATATGACACCAAGGAACAGTAATAATGAGGGGAAGGTGGGACTAATACTTTGGGGCTAGCAGTAGCAGAAAGCTACTGACACAAGTTGGATATTACAACTAAACTTGTAGGTTCTTAGGACTATGCACTGATTAAGATTTGGGGCTAGCAGTAGCAGAAAGCTACTGACACAAGTTGGATATTACAACTAAACTCATAGGTTGTTAGGACTATGCACTGAGATTCTATTTTAACTAAGGCACCTCCAATCAGCTTGCCTAATCCTGACTCTTGGCCGTCTTGTGTCACCTCTAACACTCCTTTTAAAATGATATTTTGTCACTTAAGAGTGACTAGATTGTTTTTTTCTTCCATCATGAGATGGTGAAATGAGTCTTTTACTTGGAATGAATTAATCTGTGTTTGTCCCAGCTTTGGGAACCACTAGCTTTGTAACCAAATCACTTCTCCCTCATGCCTCAGCTTCCTCATTTGTAAATAGAGAGAGAGAGAGATTGAAAGAGAGAGAGATTGAGAGATAGAGAGAGAGATTGAGAGAGAGAGATTGAGAGAGAGAGAGATGGAGAGAGAGAGATGGAGAGAGAGAGATTGAGAGAGAAAGAGATGGAGATAGAGAAAGAGATGGAAAGACAGAGAGATGGAGAGAGAGAAATGGAGAGAGAGAGAGATGGAGAGAGAGAGAGAGAGAGATGGAAAGAGAGAGATGGAAAGAGAGATAAAGATGGAAAGAGAGAAAGAGATGGAGAGAGAGATGGAGAGAGGGAGAGATGGAGAGAGAGATGGAGAGAGGGAGAGATGGAGAGAGGGAGAGATGGAGAGAGGGAGAGATGGAGAGGAGAGATGGAGAGAGAGGGAGATGGACAGAGAGTGAAATGAAGAGAGAGGGAGATGGAGAGAGGGATTGGGAGAGATGGAGAGAGAGAGAGAGAGATAGGGATTGGGATTGAGGTTGGGATTGGGATTGGGATTGAGATTGGGATTGGGATTAGGATTAAGATTGGAATTGGGATGGATATTGGCATTTGGATAGGGATTGAGATTGGGATTAGGATTGAGAGAGATTGGGATTGGGATTGAGATTGGCATTGAGATTTTGATTAGGATTAAGATTGGGATTGGGATTGGGATTGGGATTAAGATTGGGATTGGGATTGAGAGAGATTGAAATGATTGAGAGAGAGTTTGAGAGACAGTGAGAGAGAGATTGAGAGAGAGATTGAAATGATTGAAAGAGAGATTGATAGAGTGATTGAGGGAGAGTGAGAGAGATATTGAAATGATTGAGAGAGTGATTGAGAGAAAGAATGATTGAGAGAGATGGAGAAAGAGAGAGATGGAGAGAGATGGAGAGGGAGAAAGAGATGGAGAGGGAGAGGGAGAGAGAGAGATAGGGATTGGGATTGGGATTGGGATTGAGAAAGATTGAAATGCTTGAGAGATTGAGAGAGATTGATTGAGAGAGAGATTGAGAGAGATATTGAAATGATTGAGAGAGTGGTTGAGAGAAAGAATGATTGAGAGAGAGAGATGGAGAAAGAGAGAAATGGAGAGAGATGGAGAGGGAGAAAGAGATGGAGAGGGAGAGGGAGAGAGAGAGATAGGGATTGGGATTGGGATTGGGATTGGGATTGGGATTGAGAGAGATTGAAATGCTTGAGACTTTGAGAGAGATTGATTGAGAGAGAGATTGAGAGAGAGATTGAAATGATTGAGAGAGAGATTGAGAGAGATATTGAAATGATTGAGAGAGGGATTGAGAGGGATTGGGATTGAGAGGGATTGAGATTGGGATTGGGATTGAGAGATATTGGGATTGGGACTGGGATTGAGATTGGGATTGGGATTGAGAGA